>VSDK01000007.1:242171-261921 GCA_009767595.1 Symbiodinium kawagutii
GATGACGATGACGATGATGATGATGATGATGATGATGATGATGATGATGATGATGATGATGATGATGATGATGATGATGATGATGATGATGATGAAGCCGACAACATGTCTGACGTGACTCCTGACGTTTCAGCAAGGCCGTCGATTCGCCTTGCACCAGTTGGTCTTCAATTGGTCCTGGAGGCTTTGAGTGCAACCAGGGATGGCAAAAAATGACAAAACTGTTTGGGTCAAATTTGCGTTGATCTGTATTGAGCCAATGGCATGTGCTATTACTATCTACTACTTTAATCTACTTTATATTTTGATTATATTCTGTCGTATACGTGTTGCATCATATTGCATAGGTAAATGCTCTGTTTCCTTGAACACGGCCTTGGCTCAAAGATCTCAAAGTGTTGATTAGTTGCAGAAGACGAACGCCTTGCTGCAATGTGATGTGTTGAAAGCCTTGCTGTAGAGAGAGCATGTTTGACTCAAACTTTGAGGGCAAACTTCGAGCGAAGCTGTTCATGGAGCCGAGGCCACATGTTCTTACAAGTCTGGGGACCCAAAAAGGCTCACAGTTTGGGCGAAGCACCACGGTAGGGGCTCAAAAGTGATCGAAGAAACAGCAGTTCGCCAGTCTTGTCACTTCAGGAATGCTTGGGGAGAAGTCCTCCATTCTCTGCATATGTGTCATCCCTGACTCCTTTGCCACACATCAACGCAGTGGGCAACACTGGCTTTACGGATCCAGAGTTCATTCCCTCGGTGACTTGGCTGAGCCACTTTGTAGCCCAGGCCCTACAGAAGGCGTGGGCGTGGAGACATGTGGAGACAAGGACGATGACAATGATCCTGCGTAGTGATGATGATATTGGTAACAGTTGTAATTCTCAAAAAACCACCCATTGACAGGTGCATTGGTCACATTTGATAGTTTATTTGGGTACACGAAGCACGGCGTGCGATTCAAGCTACGCAGCTACCTTTCCGAGGCACATATTCACGATGATCCGCGGGAGCCCGAAGTCGCGGTCAAGTACCAGCGCAGGGCAGATCGCTTCATTGCTCTCTTGGAGTCTGGATATCAGGTGCTGTTCGTTTATACCTTGAGGCGTGGCTGTTTTCAACATCATAGTGACCTGTCATGATCTGTCCCTTTTCGCTCGAAATCCATTCTGAGGGACTTCATGATTGTTTTTTTCAGGCTGAGGGAGTTGACAGATCCCAAGCACTTCATCAACGTGGCACAACGATTGCCGGTGCAAGTGGCCAAGCTCAGGCGTTGATGAAGCAGCTGGGTGAAGTCAGCAGTTTCTCTTGCAGGCTTCAACAGACCCAATGTTTCCCAATCGATCTCAGACATCGGGGGAAATGACAAGAGAAACTTTATGTAGTGATAGTGATCATAGGGATCTGATGGTATGTTCATAACATATGATGTTAGTATATATTGGTCCAGTGTGTGGGTGTGTTGTGGCAGTAGTAGTGGTCATAGTACAATCACATTCTATTTGATTAGTTTTGGTGTGTCCTTGTCAATGTGAAGATGAAAAACCGATGGGCCAGAAAGAAGCCAAGCAGACGGGTCAGGGCTGAAACACTGGTCAACCAGTGCTTCACGCGCTCTTCAAAAGTTCAGATTGCTGTCCCTGCAAAGCAAATCCAGGAGGAACAGACGTTTCAAAAATAAGAGGTGAGCAGTTCTGGCACCCAGAGATTTGTTTGCGCGACTGCATGCCACCAAATAGTAATTGATAAGTCGTACAGTGTTGCTTGTTCAGTAGGTTTGTATTCGTTTCACATTTCCGATTGTTTTTCATTCCGCTTTCATTGTTTGTTTAACATTGCATCATCATCATCATCATCATCATCATCATCATCATCATCATCATCATCATCATCATCATCATCATCGTCGTCGTCGTCGTCATCATCATCATCATCATCATCATCATCATCATCATCATCGTCATCTACAGTTCAAAATGTTGGACTACCCGCAAGCAGGTGACCATAAGAGACTGCATCCCAAGTCATTTGTCAACGTCGTGGTTGTTCCCTGAGGTCTTGGTTGTCACCACCAGCTACCAGTACCCCAGGCTTGTTGGTGATTTATATCCTCCCCGTAGGTATCGATGTTATCATGTCTGGTTGGTTCCACATCCTGCTTTCGATGACCAACCATCCCATGTCTACACTGACATTGGCTTCGTAAAGAAATATGAGGTCATCATGATCGGGAACGGATGATAGCGGATGTTTCAGTTCTTTCTCATCGGGCTCTCCATGCCCATTAAAATCATTCATCATCATAAATGAACAAATTCAACATGATTCAATGATAGACTATTGACATCTGAGTGACTAGCCATTTGTTGAGTCGGATCTGAGCTTCCACAGCTTCCAGGGAGTTGCTGCTACAACGATGGCCTCACAGCCGGAACCATCTGCTGCTGGTGGTCCTGGGAGAACTTCCACCCGTGCCGCCTGCGCAGAGAGCTTTGGAGGCGAAGCTGGGCGTTCCACGCACCAAGCGTTGAAGCAAAAACCACGAGGAAAATGGGGAAATGCTGGGGAAGATCATGGGATGGTGAGGACAGTAGTCTAAGGATGTCTAAGGATGTCTAAGGATAGCGAGGGTATGGATGTGGGATAAGATTCGATGATAAGATTAGTGCTATGTAGTCAGCAACAACTCGCTGTGCTTCAAAATTATCAACGCCCCAACGCCACTTGCTCAGACCTGTCTTGGGCAACCAGGTATCCACATTTCAAGGGTGGGTAGTTGCCGAATTTGGTGAGTTAGAATTAGAACCCAGTGCTGCATCAAGAGTTGCTTTGGGTGACATTCCCCATCTAATTATCTCTCATTTTAGCTTCGTTGCTGATTGGTTATGTAGATATTTGTGGCTTACATTGCATCCCATGATGCTTAGCCATTATTTTGTTGTGGCTAAACAACTTGATACTCCGATTGTCACAAATTGACTAGCCAAGCACTCTAATGGCATGGGATGCTCAGAATTGTATTTTGTTTTGTCTCTGAGATGCTGTGCATTGCGTGAGCGGGAGTTAGGACCACAGAGAACATGACCGCTCACGATCGGGATGCTTATGATTTTATTTGATCCATCAGCAATCGCTTACTGGCTGACATTTGAGCATCCTGGCTCTCAACTCTATTGCTGTGTACTAGCATCTCATCCATTGATGAAGATCCTTACGTTCATCATCAAGACACAATTGAAAGTTGTTTCTGGATGTTTCTGGTCTGAATGGCACATCCGAACTGACTTACATTTCAAGGAGTTTCCGCCACTTGTCAAGGCATTTTTGCAACGCTACCTTGCACGTTTTGATTCAGTGAAGCAGCTTAAGCATGAGCATTTTGGGTTCACACAGAGTCGGCCTGGTGTCGTCGTTCGACGATCCAGGCATGCTTGAGCCGCCTGCGCAGTGTGAACCAGTCCAAGGCTCTCAAGCTGAAGATGGCTGGAGCTATGATAAATGACATAACGCATGACAAACCATGGAGTCGTGGATCATTGGAAAATTTTGTAGTCATCCTAAGCTGTTGGATGGATGAGGTAAAGCCAATTTTGATGAATCCTGAATCCTGAATAATAGTAGTGTTTTTTTCGGGGAACAGTTGTTGTAGCTGGACTTATTGCATGCTCTGTCAGTGCGTAGAACTTAACCCCCTGAGCAAGGTTCCCTGGGTCACAGTTCGCCGCATTGGAGACGTACCAAAAGTGCCTGGAGATCCCACCATGGGCTTTTGGGGTGACGACAAGGCTTGGACGGCGCCTCGGCTGGACAATTATGTACAGAGGGTTCTCTGGGTTTTGTGGGTCCCGTGGTTGGTTTTTTTCTGTTGGGTTCTGTAGCTCAGCTAGAATTTGCAACCCTTATACGGTATTTGCATGTATTGTCTCTAAATGAGGATTCCATGTACGCTTGTACATGCCCCAAAACACTTGCTTGCAGTCAGTGCCCACTGAATATCCAACAAATCAATGGTACAGGAGGTGTCCGCCCCTCAAAATCTTTACAAAGCAACTGCTGCTCCAAGGCTTCATACAATTTTTTGGCAGCAATTTGGCCAGAATCTACGGGCCCAACCAATTGCGCCGAGGATTTGTTCGCAGAATTTGTCATCCGGCCCAAAGACTTCAATGAGGCACCGCCGCGCCTGTCGGTGAGTGAATACTTTATACTGTTGCTTAGCACTGTTGACTAGTTATATAGTATCTAGAACAGTGGTTACACGTAGCATTGCCATTGAAAAGTTAGTATTTACTCCAGGTAGGCAGGAGGAAACAATGCTAAAGTCAATGACTTCGGAGACCAAGACAAAGGGACTGTCGGCAATCATGTAGCAGCCTGAAAGGCTTGCTTCGAAGAGACAAACCTATGGAGCAAATCTGCAGATGATGAACCAGGCTGGTTGGCAAGTGGATGTGCACACTTTGCGACTCCGTAGTCAAGCCCTGCATGACATTACAGCTTCACAACTAAACTTGTGAGGCTTTGAGAACTTTGTGGAGTCGCTGAAGATGATCCATCCAAGCTAATGACATCTTCAGCCGCTGATGAAGTTGAGAAAGTGACTTGCAGCGCGGCGGCAGCAGAGTGCAAGGGCCCACCGCCGCCAGCTGCAAGTTACAGGGTGCAACAAACCCAACCGCTGGCCATGGTCCATGGGCAAATTTTGAAACGAGGGATAGAAGCATGTAGAAGATCGAACTCGACCTGAAGTCTGTGCACAAACACCAAAACTAGCTCCATGGACAAAGTTTCCATGTGTTTCAAGCTTCCAAAGGCTTGCGTTTCGGAAAAATGCTTGCCACTGGCGCCACACGCTCTGCAGACTTGGAATTGGCGGCTGACCACAGAAACTGCCTGAGGAACACAGCAGCTGGATCTCGAAAGGCGGCCTGCCAATCAGAGCTGGTTCCAACAGGAGTTCCAGATTGGCTGAACGTTTTGGTTGGTTAATCATTGTAAGATGGTTAGTTTTGGTTGGCTAATCATCCTTCCACTGAAGGAAAGTTTTGGTGGTTCTCTCCAGTCCTGTGTTGGGATTCCATGCCTTCCACCAATACATTTAGATATTTGTTCATTTGGGACTCACACTGAACTGCTTTGCAGATGGGTGAATTTTGCCCGGCGTTTTTGAGATTGTTTGTCCAAGGTAGACGTGCCGTGTTTTTCCAAAGGTGGAGCATGGCCCCAGTCACAGATGTAGTTTTGCAATGTTTGTTTCCTGTAGGATGGCATCAGAACTGGATGTGGTGTGGCCAGGGGGACTAGCAAGACCCCAACGGCTTCTTCAGGAAGCTACCGTGGCCAGGCTCCAGCCATACGACCCCACCATGGCTGAACAGACTTGGCCATCCATCGAGGAGGGGTTCTGAGCAAAAGTTAGGGATCAGTTTGATCTGTTGGTTCTTGTTTCAACACCTTAGAATTTAGAGAGCCAACTGCTGTTAGTCGTTCTTAGTTGGCAAGCCACTCTTTTTGTTTGGTTCACTCTTTTTGTGTGTTTCTTGTTTCCACTGGGATAGTCTTTTATCGATTGAATGCGCATGAATGCGCACTGTTTGTGTATCCATGATCCATCAGTTTGGACTAACGGATAACTGCGAAGGTTTCAGGTGACCAAGCGAAGTTGGGGTGTTGTTTCCATCCTTGAGGCACCCATCTTTGTGGTATTGAAGGGTCACCGCCATATAATGGAGATCCCCAATGCGCTGCATGTACCAGGGTCCAAGTGCATCCAGCATGCAACAGGAAAGGGATCCAGACATGAGCCTGTAAGAGATGTAAGAGTCACCTTGTCGGCGATTAGGGGAATACTACTGTACATGGTAATGCATTAGCATGCATGAATCATGGCATGGGTGTTTCCCCAAAATGGTCGGGATATTACTTTACAAATGCTCAATATCAGAAGCTTTCGGGGGACCCCTGTGACCTGAGAAACGACCGTATAGTACTGTAGTTGTTTCACCATTCTTGTTGGTGATCATCCCGTCTTAATCATGAGTGAATCCCCCACACAGGTCATGCTGCTGGTTCATGCTGGGTCATGGGTCGCCCAACTGGTGGCTGCAACACGCCAGGAATTAGAGGAGAAAGATGCTGCCTCGAAGCCTCGACACAAGAGCCGTGGAAGGGACGCTCAGAGCCGGGAAGTGGCTGCACTGAGGCCCTGAACAGTTGATAGTTGGATATAGTTGGATGTTTTTTGCTGTTCATTTCACTAGAGTTCCGTGTTGATTTCAGATACAGCGTATGCATATTCCATCATATTCAATACATGATTGGATTGCAGCACAAACATATTTTCACAAGATTGTCATCGTTCCTATCATTGGAACAAATGCAAACTTTCTAGGTTTGCAGATGTAGCAGTAATTGTTTGGAGTACACGGCTACATTCCCATGAAATATCTCAGCCTTGTAAGTATACATTTTGTGGCCCTGTTATATGTGAATGCGGGCATGCTCCAAATGGGGAGATCCAGTGCTCAACTTGGATCAATTTGGTTGTTCCAAAGGTAAGTTGATTGTTCCAGGAAGTGATCACAGCAGAGACGTTTCGAGGCGCAGGGCAGTGCTTAGTCTTAGTTTAAGCAATGCCCGAAACGAGTGTTTTACAGGGTCATGCTACTGCACGCATGGGGCACGACCCTGGTAACCCGTACAGCAGCATTTCACGGGCGCTCGTGGACATTATCGGTCGTTAGTGTCATTGTACGCTGATATGGGCGTGTCCACACATGGTGTACTCAAAGATCTGAGATTTATTATATGAAACCTTGTTTGATACAGCTACATATCTACTTTCTTTGGTCCAGATCATATAGAGATTTGGTGGGTGCTTGCGTCTCATGACCCATGGCAATCCCTTGCGACCAATGAGTGGAATGGCGTCGCCGAGGCGGTGGAAAGATTCCTGCTCCAGGGGAGACTGCGGGAGACGACACCGAGATGATGGGAGAGGATGGTGGGGACCCATAGCCTTGAGACCGACTTGAACTAAAGATGATGGGTATAAAATGATGTACTACAAGAGGATGATGGGTATAAAATGATGTACTTGAGTGTAAGCCTTGAATGCTAAAGCAATGGAATGGCTTTCATTCAACCGATGCCAAGACACGTTACACGTTCTTTTTGCATTTTGTTGAATTGAATCCTTTTGAATCCAGGTGATGAAGGAGCCGAGGAGGAGATGGCAGATGAAGGCGTGCCAGATCCACTCTGTTGGGCTCATTATTTCTCGGTCCATCAAGATTTCTCATTTCCATCAAAGGCTTGCGCTCTTGTTTCAAGTAGCACAGTCGCACCACGCCAATCACAACAATCATAACAGCCCAGGAGTGACAGTGCGAGACGGGGTAGGGCCACATTTGCAGATTATGTGGTTGCTGATGTCACTGATACACCCAAGTCACATGGTCAGCTTTCCCTGAACGACCCACCTGCAATGGGAAAGTACATCGTTGCTGGTTTTTCCAGCATCACCATCAATAGTTGATCTTTTTGTCTAAATAGGGAACCCAAAAAAATGATTGGTTTATTATGGTTTATTATGGTTTATTACTAGAAATCGCCAAAATTGGATGATCTAGGGGCACCCCCTATTTTGAGACCCCACCGATCAGCCCAGGTTCGGAAGATGGCGTATCGATCGCCCCGAGTGGCATGGCCGGTACCGAGGACCATTGGGATGTTCGGCTGGCCCAGCGCTGGGTCGGGGTCCAGGGAAAAATGCTGCCATGAACGTCACGGCAAGCAACCAGCTAGCTGTGGGGGTCGCATTGGGTTGTGCTCAGGTATATAAATATGTCATATCTATATGTATTTAATTGTATCTATATTTATTATATCATATGTTAAGGGTGTTTTCGAATTCGAAGGTACCCTCGTACGATCGGTTTTTTGAAATGCACATCCTCTATGAATTTGTTTTTCTGAATCGAAGCTGGCTGCGACTGGATCCAATTTCAGTGTGACCACTAGCAGCAAAGATCCGTTGGCGCGACAAGAATCATCGGGTCAATCAATCTCATCCTTTAGCACCGACTGTCCTCGTCCTCCTCATCATCCTCATCATCATCACCATCACCATCGTCGTCATCAATAACCATTCTATTACCTATTGCTGGTCATTATCTAATAGTTGTTGATGATTCACCGATTACTAGTGGTTATTAACTAATCCTAACCATTGGTTATAGGACTATGATTCACCATCAACTAATCATCGAATCATAGTCCTCTTGGTGCCATGTCCTCCGTGGTAAGGTGTCCAGCAACATGACGATGGAGGTGCCCACTTCTGAGGTTCGCAAAGGGGGATGGCTGCGCTGGCGAATGGATGGCCTATTGCTGTATATCAACTGGTCATTGCCAGGATATATATCCTGGTGAAGAATGCAATATGGCAAAGGAATGCAAAGGATATTCAAAAATGGATGGAACATATCATTTCTATATATCAGCTGGTTATTTTAAGGCTCAAGTGTCTCCAAATTAGTTATATTTGATTTCAAACTGGACGACAACTGGGGGTAGCCCCATTACTCGAGAACCATATGAGTCGCAATATGAGTTCTATATAGGTTTGTTGTTTACAGTAGTGTGTTGTTGAAGTTTATTATGGTTGTGAGTTGTTGTGAGTTTGGCCTAGTGAATTGAAATAATCGTGAGATGTCTTTAAATTGGAGCCATCCTGTAATGAGAAATGATGGAAACATGTGGAGATATGATCCAGAGGCGTGAAATTCCCACGTGTACCTTGGACATGGGCCAGCCCCTTGCTAGGGCTCGAAAGCCGCTGCTGAAGAATCATATCTATCAGTGGTCAAAAACGGATACATGGTGATCCATTGGCAACAGCCACAATTGTGAGTTCAGAAGATTGGAGCTCTAAGACCCAAAGAATTTTGCATGTTGAGATTAAAGCGTTCCGAGTCATTCGGAAAGCAGCATGGCTTGGTGTCCCTAGTGCCAAACCACTGCCAGTTAGAGACCGTAGGAGGGCCCGTTTCTTAATCCTGAGAAGACACATGTGCAAGTTCAGAGCATCATTGTCACGCGATGGTTGTATATGGCGGGAGTTTCGTTGGCTTTAGTTGGGTTCACATTTCGGTAAGCATTACTGTAATTGATGCATATCAATGCATATCATATGTTTTCTGTCATACTTAGACTATATATTCATATATTTACTTATATTTCCTAAATGCAGATGCATATAATCTCGTATATATTTTAAAGTTTGTACACGTATTTATTTACTATATATATATACATACATTTGTTTGTATAGATGTATTGCACATATATCTTGTACTGCAGGACCATTGACAGCCTAGTATTGTGCCAGATCACCGAAGCAGCTGGCGCATGCATTTTGTTCACACGATTGCTCTACAAGGGCATCGAGCAAGCGTCAAGAAGGGAACATATACTATGATAATCTATGATAATCTATCAATCTATACTTGCTGTATATAATTGTGAGCGAAACTGTGATCAAGAGAAATAAAGAGGCAGAGAGACTCCAACAAAACTGAAGAGACAAATGTGCTTCGCCTCTGCTTCGGCTCTTGGTATATCGGGGTTGTCGAAGGCAGATCATTGTTCCACGTCGGCGCGGCCCAGGTGATTGCGGCAGAGAAACGACGCCGTGAGGCCGACAGCTGACCCAAGTGTTGGGGGACGGTCCACGGGCTCCTCGTGTGATCTGTTGGTTACATGTCTTTTACTTTTAGGAAAACTCATATAAAGTGTTTGCCAAAGGGATTGAAGTGTGAACACCATATATACAAAATACATGAAAAAGTAGAATCATGTAATCACCAGATGTCATACATCTATCAACACCAAGTTCTTGCATCTATATCTTTTATCAACGAAAGAAACCAGGGCCGACGTGAATCTTCACCTTGGTGAGGTGCTGCTGCAACGGAGTGAAGAGGAGTTGGAGTTTCCGGATGAGGCGCCTCTGAGATCGATTCTCAACGCCGCGTTCTGCGTTATGCAGAGGCAACCTGGAGTAGATGCCTTCATATTGATAGATGATCATGAATATATATATATATATGTATATGTATATATATATATGAATATCCCATCCATGTTTTAAAGAAATATCGAAAGATATCGAAAGCATTAATGTATCGGAATCCAATTTGATGTTTTATCCACTCCAGGAGTACTTGACTATGTCATAGTCAACTACATAGAATCATATCATATCATAAAATCATATCATATCATATAATCACATCATATAATCAAATCATATAATCACATCATACCATCAAATCATATAATAACATCATATATATAATAACATCATATAATCAAATCATATAATCAGATCATATAGTCATATCATATGTAGCTGCTTGCTCCAACTGTCATAGAACTAGCCACTCCATAACACTCACAGGCACGGGCTGGTGATATATACATTCATAAATCATTGAATCCATGGCCATTGATACTGGAAATGCCATGAGTAAATATTAGTTGTTTGCAAAAACGGGTAGGTGAACATCCTGAAAAAGGTAGCTATTCAATTTGGGACCACAGCGACACCTGGATGTTTATCATTCCTGACAGCATCCTGCGCCACCATTCGGCAGTGTAAGGTTACAAAGCTGTCCATAGATGTTCCATTGTCTAGGTTTGGTGAGGCTTGGGATACCACAATAGACGGGGGTTGGCTATCCAAAAATTTGGCGGCCCTGAAGAGTTGGAGAATTTTGGGGCAGCTTGGGGATGTCATGATTTCGCCAGGTGGACACCCCACTGGAAGTGCCGGCCAGAGAAAGATTTCAGAGGCGCCATCCTTTCCAGAACCCAGCCCGGCTAGCCATGGTCTTGCAGCAAACCCTCTCGTCCAAGTCGTGACTAGGGAGGGGAGCCGGCACCTGTGGCTCCAGATCCTGTTCGAAAGCATTCTTTTGTGCGTCTTGCTATGTTAATGTGCTCAAACACCGCAGAAGCCAGGGACTGAAAGTACCGAAAATTGATGTCTAGGGCCAACCACGGCAAAATGATCATTTTGAGTAGGGATATCACCAGTTTGTGGGGTGCGCTGTTTATGGACAAGTCCATGATAAATGTCGATAATATCGATTCATGCACAGGACATTGACAGACACAATCAGACATATATCCGTGTATACAAAATATACATACAGGCGTGGCCCGGGAGACCGTTTGTGTTCACTTCACAGACATCCCCTGATAGAAGATTGAAGTCGTTCGAATGAGCATCACATGTTGTTAGTCTTTATTTGTTTAGCTCCTCGGGTTCACCGGCGTCAGTCTTGGATTTGTATCAAGGGCAGCATCTCGCGTTTGAAGCAATGACTTGTGAAGCGCTTGCAAGCGCAAGTGAACGTTAGCATCCCACCCCGCGCCGTCCCCGCCCCTAGGGCGCAGGCTGTATGCCTACGAGTTGTGGGCATGTATGGTATGTATATGTATATACATATATATATATATATGTGTGTGTGTGTTTGCATTTTCATTTGTACATATTTCTGTGTTTACATAAATGCAACCCATGCACAGATACATGTTAAACCTTTGTAAGTCCATAAATGAGTGCATGCATCCATGCATAGAGAGATGCATGATGCAAGATATACACACATATGCGCCTTCTCCCATCCACATACATGCATCCATGGATACATACATCGTCATACATATGTACATGTATGCAGGCATACAGACATACGTATTCACAGTTACACATGCTACATACAGAAATACATGCTTAAACATGTGTGCTGTCGTACATATGCAAGCACATACAAATACTTATGCTTAGACATAGTGTTGACAGGTGTGGATAAATGCTTACATGTCCAAATGCATATACACATGCATTTTTGCATATTTGCAGATACATTATATATGCATATGCGTTATTCTGATGCATATATTTCCATGTGTTTGCGCTTACACCCAAAATTAAATGAACATAGATGAACATAAACGAACAGAAATGAAGATAAACAAACATCAGCGAACTTAAATGAAGAGAAATGAACGACATATATATGTATGTTCATATGAATATTTATTTACATATATATATATATACATTTTTCAATATTTGATATATATCAAAATAATTAAATATTACATATGTTTATATATAGATGTTACACTGCGCCGTGTTTTCTGTTGGCACCGCTGGCGCCAAAGGTACCGTGGCCTGAAGAGTTTCCGCACCTCCAATTGGGATCCCTACGAAGATCTACCTGTGGAGCCGCTTGGCGCGGCAGCTGCGCCGGCGCAGCGCCTGCTGTGCCTGCTGTTTGTTTGCCTAGGGGTCAATAGCAACCAACAATGAGAGCAAAAACATGCAAAAAACATCAAAAAACCCTTGTGAAGAGTTTTTATGAAGAAATTTTCTGCCAAGTTCGGTGATCTTCGGTGCCTTTTCAAGGTGGTGTAACACGTGCTCCAAGATTGGTTCCGATTGGAGGTTCGTAGGAGGGGGAGGTTGCACTGGGTTGTTGCATTTTTTCTTCGCATGAGGTACTCGCGCATTTGGGAGTTTGAAGCCTTTGGCTCAACTGTCGCGGCCTCGCGTTTCTGCGTCAGTGTTTGCCCTGGGTGTTCCGTTGGTGGGCAATTTGCAAGCTAGAGATTGAAATGGAATCAAATGGTGCTCTCTTACAATGGGGGTAGCCTCAAAGCATCCACTATTTCCCATTGAAAATTTGAGGGAATTCAATGATTTTAGTCAAACTATAGTGGCCAAATGTGGCTAATACACCACTTTTTGCCCTAATAAACCAGCCTTTTGAGGGGTTCCCTTTTGGTTTTGGGCCACAGCCTCCATTGGTCGCTTGCCGACGCATTCCGTCTGCAGCTTTTGCGACCAAGGGGCGTACTGCCCCGGCAGAGTTGTTGCCATGTTTAATGGTGGTGAAGAACGACTACAAGCGGTTCCAAGCTACGGATAAACTCCATCATTCGCTGCCATATCAACCATTGATACAGGAACAAGGATCCTCAGAAGCACGTGTATCTTAGTTAGGGATGCCAAGAGCTACAATGTTCCACCTCCAACAGCATACAGCAACACTTTGTGGCTTAAAGGGTTCATCCCAAAAGGTTACTCATTACTGACTTGACTAGATGTTATTAGCCAGTATTCAACACATCACCGTCACTTAAACCTACCATGATTCGCAAGTGAGCATTGAAGATCCCTTACATTAACATTACTATTAACCTTGTTCTATCTTGGTATCCTATCCTCAGCCATGAATAACTCCACATCCACAAGCAACATCCTTGAGGATCCACAAGCAACTTGGTGACGTGGCGGCAACCCGTGTCACAACGCCATGGCAGCGGCCGTTGCACTTCCTCCGAGGCCTTCAACAGGTGGGGGTAGGACCATGGAAACAGGTGAGAAGCTGGACCTAAAGCTATGGTGGCTAGGGGCTATGCCCTTAGCAATTGTGAGTAATAGGGGAGAATCACCATCAGTAGTGGTCCGATTAGTGGTCCTAATCAACCATTTGGTGGTTTCGTAACTTATAGGGCTGCCCCAAAGTTATGATTGGTTTATTGCTAAGACTGATTGTCAATAAATCATTTGGGGGTACCCCCGTTTTGTGAAAGACTCATATGCATGTTCGTCCATGTTCATATTTTTCCTGTGCGAGAAAATGAATAAAGTGAATGTATTAATGTATTCATGTAATTTCACATATGCCACCATATGCCTATGTATAGAATACAAAGTGTATTACCGGCTATTCATTGTCTAAGTGAATCGTCGTGAATCACAGCCAGTGACTGACCACCCAGTGTTTTTCAGGGATCATCATTTACGATCTAATGAATTTGACATCACGTACCAGGTTCCTGAGTGAAGCTGCGCTAGGCGGACGAAGATTTGTCAGGCCCGCCATTGAGCAGAAGGTTCCAGTACCAGGCAACGGCTTGGTGAGCACCGCGACCCGGGTCACAGCCGCACCAGACTTAGAAATCGACTGAGTAGCTTGAGAATTCCAAGGAAGACTAGGAGCTGGTGTAACTGCCTGGCATTTCACTATGAGAAGGTGTTCTTTCTTATCAAACAGAAGCAATTGCTATAGATCAAGCTGCTGCTACAGATCAACCTGCAATTATCTATAGGTTTTTTTTAGTTTTTTAGATGTGTAAAAAACTTGAATGACAATCTGAGTTGGCTCATCACTAGCAGCAACTCACTGCAAGCTGTTGGAAGAGATGAGATGACAACGTGGCGGTGGGTGGTTGGGTGGTGATACCCCAACCATTTGGTGGCTTCTCAAGTTGTAGGGAACCCCAAGTTATGGTTGGTTTATGTTGGTTGATTAATGTTTGTTACTTTTTAGATGGCCAATCAACTCGATGATTTGGGCGTACCCCTGTTTTCGGAAGCCACCAAAGAATGATAGATCCAATATAGATCCGTAGGATTTCTTGCAGCATGTCTCACGCCCCGCGCTGCTGGAGATGTGCAGAACTCACAGTGGACACCCAAACATGGTGCTTGCTCAACGTGTCCGGGGTACCCCTGAAGCATCGAGTTTGGTAACCAATTATAGTGGTAACTAGTATTAACTAATTATAGATGTAGTAATTGGGGTACCCCTAAATCATTTATAATCACCTAGGGTAGTAATAAAGCCGTTTATCATCTATAATTTCTAGTAGATTTAACCAGTCAATGGTTTTGAAACCATGTATCTAGTACTAAGCCATTGATTTTGGGGTCCCCTTATTTTGAGAAGCAGCCATATTGCTATGGGTCAATCTCAATCAACCAACTAATAGGGGATAATCACCAACAAACATAGGGAAAACAATGGTGAATAATGGAAGAATCAGGGGAACAGGGTTTTGACCCTAGAGCCATATTGCATGTGAGTCCGCTCGTGCGAGTTCCAAACCTGGTGACCTTCAGGTACTTGAACTAATGGCCTTCCAATGAACTGTTCCATGTTTGTACTTGAGGATGCTCTTTGCGGTTGGACAGCCTTGAAAGCTGACATTGTCGTTTGCCATCACATGATGGTGTGAAGATAAACATGGCCCCTGCAATTCTGTCCGCCAGACGCAAGACCTGGTACATCAGCTGGAGAAAGAAGGCAGCGGAAACGATGGACTGGTTGTGACCCTGTTGTGACTGTGGACGTGAGAAGTTTTGAGGAAACTGAGCTGGTTACCATCTTCCAGGGTTTCAGGGAGCTGAGCTGCGGTCCGCAGAGGTCTATCGGCCATGCAGCTTGCCCGGCCCAGAGCTCAGTGAGGATCGGATGTTGGAACAGTTCGCTACTGAGCCGACATGCCCAGAAATCCAATGAATCTATGCCAATATTTCGACAGAATCGGGAGATATCGGGAGCACATTGCAGAAGAGATGCCCAAAACATGACAAATCCCGATTATTTGCCTTAAAACATGACAAATCTCTTCTGGAACATTGCAGAAGAGATGCCCAAAACATTGCTGGATGATAGCAAAGCTGTTGTTGCCTTAGAACTAAACATCCAGCATTCTTGGCAGCTGCGTATTGACCGAAACACCACTGACCATCATCAACCACAACGACACATCACCAGCCATCTCTGTCCATCATCATAGTCCACCACAGTATGATGACTTTTTTTGATGGTTACCAAGCCTAAGTATGATGAAACATGACCAGCACATGACCGTTGTAAATCATCATCATGCTGGCGTACCGCCGTACCGCACGTTTTCAGGCGCGAATCTTGCGACATGGATCTGAGGCCGCCCAGCATCGAATGGGATGATTTGGGGGTACCCCTATTTTGAAAGACCACCATTTACCGCAGAGTTGTCTTTGGTACCGTTGCGACCACTCAGCCTTTTTAGAGGCGGCTAGTTCTTCGCCCTTGTGATATTCTTCTCAAGAAGGGGGTCAGTATGTTTCAGCCCTTCCATTCTACTCTCACTACGTAGTCGAAGACTGAGAGAATCAAAGACGAACGAAAACCCAGAAGCCCCCCACACCTTGCTGTCCAGGAAACTCTCGAAGTTGTGTTGGCCTCGGTGATGCAAGGAACAGTACCTCAGTACTTAATGCGAGTGTTTGGCAAACTTCGCATCCTGCAGAATTGAGGTTCAATCAGATAAAAAACGATCTACGCATAGCGGCGAACGCATGCTGAAGGAGTGAGCAGTTCCCAATCAAGCCATGCTGAACCCCGCTCAAACTGTGTCGACCGCAAAGCTTCCCTTTGCTCGTGCAGGATTCACAAAAGGTCGATGTCTGAGCTCCCGCTGCACAGTGCGCCCATAAAACAGTAGTGAGATGTAGTGAGGGGTTCACTATCAGCACGAAATTGCAATTTGCCATTCGCTTCAATTCAATTTAAAAGGATCATGTTGAGTGAAAAACCAAAGATAAGTAAAGCAAGAAGGTTTGGGGCTTAACATGGGGTACCTTTGGAGTCCATGTGAGAAAGTGATTTCATTGTGCCAAGGCCAAAGCAAGGGCGACCACGCTGCCAACGAGCCAGGTGGAGGCGCAAACTCAGAGTTGTTTGATGCTGTTTGATGTCTTTTGTCCATTGTTTCACCCTTGTTCTGTCAAGAAGGGCTACCTTTCAGCCATTTTCAGCCCTTATCCTTCCATTCTATTCTCTCTAGTCGAAGATGGAGAGAATTCAAAGACGAACAAAAATACAAAAGTCCCACACACCTTGCCGTCCAGGAAACTCCGGAACTTGTGTTAGCCTCGGTGATGCAAAGAATAGTACCTCAGTAGCTAATGCGACTGTTTGGCAGACTTCGCATCCCGCCGATCCGAGGTTCGATCAGACAGAAAACGATCTACGCATAGCGGCACAAGCATGCTGAAGGAGTGAGCAGCTCCCATGCAAGCCATGCTCAACCCCACTCAAACTGTGTCGACCGCACAGCTTTCACCAGAAAGACCAGCCGACTCGTTACAGGAGCCTCGCGATGTCAGAATCTCAATGATTGCGTTAGTAAACTCTTGCAGTCTGCACAGTCTGCATCCATTTTAAGGCCAGCAAGTCGAGGGGCACGCCAAGAGGCGGGTCAAAGGCAGCGCCCCGACAATCGACTGGAGGGTGGGATGATTGGACTGCATGCATCTGAGAAAAGTGGTTCAATCCGGTGGAATTGGTCAAGGA
Organism: Symbiodinium kawagutii; assembly: GCA_009767595.1. Taxonomy (NCBI): domain Eukaryota; class Dinophyceae; order Suessiales; family Symbiodiniaceae; genus Symbiodinium; species Symbiodinium kawagutii. Next base: position 259,373 of record VSDK01000007.1, read on the forward strand.
GAGAGGGTTGACAAGACATTTCGGCGATCTCAGCACCTTGAGAATTTATCTCCCACAATCTTTGCAAGAGTCAAGATGCGAGTGAACTAGGTCTGGTTTGCACATGCAAATGCAGTAGCTTGGTCTTGATATATCTTGAATTATCTTGATATCAAATATTACGACACTTATACACAGACGAAATAAACGACACAATTGTATATGAATATGTCTGATTATCTGTCTGTGTGGGTGTCTTCTGTTTGTGTGTGTAGTGGGGCTGATGCTTGTTGCCATGTGGCTCCACTATATAGTTCGAAGCTGAAAGTGACCCAATACACTGTGCAACCAAAGGCCATCCAAATCATCCAAAACTCCACTTGTGAAATAGGTATGTGTCAAAATAGGGCAACCAATAACTCACCAAACAATGATTGTTTTCACTAGGAAACCGTTGGTTTTGGGGGTGCCACTATTTTTGGCACATACCCGAATGCTTGTAATCTTTCTGGAAAGTGGTCGGAATCCGTCAACCAATGCCAGAGTCAATGCACCCATGAGTCAATCGACCACCATGCCACATCTTCTCTGATCATTTTTATGCCAGCGGCCTTCTTTCCACGCAGTGCAGCATATGTTTGCATATTTTGGATTCCCCTTGGTATTTCTACAATGACTTTTGCTCTGTATATTTTTTCTCATTTCAATATTTCAAGGTCAGAAAATGATGAGGAATGAACATTACCAATCATTACCATACATTACCTTAACTACGCATGCGGTTTCCAGCCCGGCGGGGATATTTATGATAGGTTTTTGCTGGATAATTTTGCTTCCAACCATGCTAAAATCATGCTTGCAGTGTTCTCTTATCTTTTAATCATCCATCATAATGTGTTCTTATCATGGTTAAATTGACCACCATCCATCAAAACCATCTCATCATTCATACTAAATGCGCCATCAATAACTATCATGAACCATCAAGAACAATTACCTCAAATCAATAGGGTTAGGACTGCATATTCATTGTATCTATCATGAGCTCTCGTAAGCCAATTACCATGGTAAAGTGATGACTGCAGTCTTCAACTCTTGCGGTTCCTGGTCGCAGGAGAGCGTTCCAGATGTTTGAACCTCAGATTTCTGGGAGCCATGGAAGCCATGGGCAAACCTGGTGCAAAACCGATGCGCCTATCTGTGGGGAAACTGCTTACCTCTAATGGCAGCCGCTGTACCAATGGAATTTGCGTTTGGAGTCATGTGCATCAATGCTTTGAAACATGCCTCTCTCACCACTGTGCGCACACTTTCGTGCGCTTTTCATTAAATCTGTCAACAAAAGGGCGCTCGCTGAGACATCCTGTGCCAATGGGATTCGCTTGGGGTGATGGGACTTCTCCCCGGGTGATAGGATTTCTCTCCAAACCGGCGTGCCATTCGGGTGATGGGACTTCTCCCCAAGTGATGCTACTCAACCTCCCCGCCTGTAGCTGGATTAAGAGAAATGACTGATTATGGATTAATGATTGATCTATAGAAATAAACCACCACCACTTTACCATGAATATATGGTGATTTCTCCCAAATAGGTGGATCTAGCGCTCTAGCACCGTATCCGATGAATTGTGACTATGTCCATGCTTTAGTCGGGTCATCCAGATCTTGTGGCAAGATGAAGTTTGACACTTTTGCGGGTTGAGTTTTTTTACTGCAATCTGAATCAGACATTCTATAAGATAACTTTCAGGCAATTCCTATCTGGCATTTCTCTTCAGAATCTGCGTGACCGTTACCTCACACACACCTTGACCAGATTTCCCTTCTATCCTGACTGAGTGAATGTCCAATCAGTCCAAGATAGTCCAAGTATCTGCAGTACAAGCTGAGCTCAGACGCAACCAGACATTCAGAATGAGCTTACCAGCCAATTTGTTCATTATTTGAAGCTCAGATTACTTAGACTATAGAAGACTATAGCAGCTCGTGTTTCAAGCGCCAAGTTACACCAGCTATTTGACATTCCAATGGCAGGAATTCCTTCCCCAAATTCCCTGGAGCCACGGGGAAACTGCTTCCATGGCAGATCATGGCATGTCTGCACTGCGCAGGGGCCGAGTTTGCCAGAAATACCAAGGCAGGTTGAGTCATGCGTTGCTGTTTCACCTGCCTGAAATCTTACTATGAGGAAAGAGGATGAAGTGATTGGTGGCTAAGGAGTGTTTCAGATTTGAGTGGAAGCCTGTTGGCAACCGTGCAAGAAGGGCTGGAAAAGGGATGGATTTCAAGTTGCACAGGCATCCACAAACAGATAAAGCTGTTTGAATATTGAAGCGATGAAAGGAAGCGATGAAAAGGAAAATGAAGAAGGAAGGAAGCGAGGAAGCAAGGAATGAAGAGTCAACAAGGAAGGAATCAATGATTTAGGAAGAGGAACAGAGGAAGTAAGGAAGGAATCCACGAAGGAAGAAAGAAAAGCAAAAGAAAGCGAGGGAAACAAGGACAGAATGGAAGGAAGCAGAGAAAACAACAACAACAACAACAACAACAACACCAGCAGCAGCAGCAGC
>VSDK01000007.1:262023-295005 GCA_009767595.1 Symbiodinium kawagutii
CAGCAGCAGCAGCAGCAGCAGCAGCAACAGCAACAGAAATAGCAACAACAACAACAACAACAACAACAACAACAACAACAGCAACAACAACAACAACAACAATCCCAAATATCAGGACAATGATGATGACATTGAAGACAATCTCAACAGTGTGCAAAGCCAGGACCGAAGCCAGCTACAGCATCACCAAAGGACAGCTTCTTGAAAGAAAGGAAACAGCTGTCATTAGGCACTGCGCTATACCACACTAGGAGCAAATTTCTTGGCAGGTGGATGATGCAGGCCACCTACCCACCAAGCTGCACAATAACCACAAGACAACACGCGACTAGCGACAGCAAGTGCGGGCGGAGCTTCCAGCTCCGGAAAGCCAAGCAAATACTGAGCAGTTTACGAGAGGTTCAATTCCTTGTCTGAATATCTTACAAATACTTGGAAATACTAGAGTGAACGGCCACTTCAAATTTCGAAATGTGGAAGATATTGTGTCAAATCAAAGGTAGGAGCTCGAAGATGTTGCAAACACGATAGGAAATGAGCGGTCAAAGTTCCAAGAGGCTGCGAATATGCAGGAAATGAGAAGTTGAAGCTCCCAAGAATGGCATCAAACGAAACAAAATGGCTCCCAAGAATGGCTCCTAGAGGAATCAAACAAACAAAGGAATCAGCTGATTTTGTTTGATTCCTATTGTTTTGCTTCGATCCTCACTTGTCATTTTTTGTTTGCTCACTTTTTGATGCATTGCTTTTTCAACATGTTTGGTTAGTTTGGTTTGCTTTCTTCTTTCTGATGCGTCTTTGTTATAGAGGATAGGACACCAACCTTTAGGAACGAACTTCAAGGAGCAACTGAACAGAGTTTCAGGATCATTCCCGGATAGATCGGGAACCATTGGAAACCAATTTCAGGATGTTCACACTCTTTTCTGCTGTGAAATCGGGAGGTCTTCCAGCAGTCGCGCGAGGGAAGCTGAGCAGCAAAAAGAACTTGGATGCGAAGCCACCGCTGAGGGCAGATGCCAGAATGTATTACCTGAATACTGCCTGCTCAAACTAGAACAGCCATGTGTTGAAGCGCCATGTTCTAGTTGAAGTGCCTTGGTTTGACACTCTGTCAGAAGATCTAGCAATGTAGCATCACATCGTTCATTCAAATTTAATCGTCATCATCATCATCATCATCATCATCATCATCATCATCATCATCATCATCATCATTTTCATCATCATCATCAGCATCATCATCATCATCATCATCATCATCATCATCATCATCATCATTTTCATCCTCATCCTCATCCTCATCATCATCATCATCATCATCATCATCATCGTTATCACCCTCATCCTCATCATCATCATCGTCGTCATCGTTGTAATCATCGTCATCATCGTCATAATCTTCGTCATAATCTTCGTCATCATCTTCGTCATCATCATCATCATCATCATCATTATCATCATCATCATCATCATCATCCTCATCCTCATCCTCATCATCATCATCATCATCATCATCGTTATCACCCTCATCCTCATCATCATCATCGTCGTCATCGTTGTAATCATCGTCATCATCGTCATAATCTTCGTCATAATCTTCGTCATCATCTTCGTCATCATCATCATCATCATCATCATCATCATCATCATCATCATCATCATCATCCTCGTCATCATCATCATCATCATCATCATCATCATCATCATCATCATCATCATCATCATCATCACTGACCATCATCGTATGTTTTTTCTTGATCTTCTCATCATGGTCAGGACATCAGCGCAGCTGCGGTTTAGCCTCGAAAGCACCAAGGAACGCAGCGATTCAAAGATGTCCAGTGCATCGACCGGTGGCTCGTTCACTGTGCGAGAAGAGGATCCTGGCAGATTCCAACGGCGCCTGTCTTTCATTGACTGCTCAATCGATACTTGGCAAGTGCCACCTCGTCAGGCGCACAAAAAGTTGTGGGTACAGAATGCGTTTAAGATTGTGACTGGCCCCATTGGGGGAAACAAGCAGAATGTCCAACAAGTTACTGTACATGCGTGTTAAATACATTGATGTTTGTTTTATGTATCTCTTAAACACTATATATTTTGGATTATTTTGGTCTATGTTATGTAACTTAACATAACGTAACGTAACGTAACTTAGCGAATTTATGTATGGGGTGTATACATTCACACCTTTACACTGTATAGATATCTTCTGCACCCACCTCTTTGTTTAGCCTACCTTTCAACCATTCCCTCCCACGAAAGTATTGAAAACAAAGCATTCCATAGGGTTCCTATTGCGCACGCACATCTCTAGCTCCGCTTTTTGACATCTCTTCTTCGTGACCTGCTGCTTCGGAATTGCTCTTGATACAGTATTATGTTCATTGATTTTCTATCATAAACCATCATTAATCATCATTAATCATCATCAACCATCATCAACCATCATGTATCATCAAGAACCATTGTTGGTCATCATTTCTTTTAGGTTGTCTTCTGGAGGCTGAGCGCCAGGAGCTTTTGAGAATCCTGCTCTTTGAATGGCGACCTGATGGTTGAGTGACCACGAATGACCAAGATATCAACCCGTTATGTACAGTAGCCGTTAAACGTCGGGAAAAGTCGGATTAGGTCATTCAATAAATATCAATTAAATGGTAAATTAGTACCATTAAATATTTATCAATAAATATTTATTAAATAAGTCGGATTAGTACCATTGATAAAAGTGGTCATTCATTGAATGATTTATCAATCATCATTTACCAGCATGAACCACTACATTCAGCACCTCTTGACCACCACGATCCAGAAAAGCCATCATTAGTCATCGTTAGCTTAGTCATTGTTAGCCATCGTTATAGACAGTTAATATCAGTTAATCAATCACCATTATATAATCACTACTCGTTCGCTACCAGCTTGATCAGCTTGGTTACCAGCACCCGCTGATCACAAAGGCAGGTAGGAACTGATTCCGCTAAGGATGACCTTGATCAACACTTTCAGACGGAATTCACAGGCCGACCAAGCCCTGGAAGGGCTGAGCTGGTCGACGTGGACGAAGCTGGTCATTGGTGAAGCATTTCTGACCATGACTGGGGCTCTGCTGGTTTCTGGGATGCTGTCGTCATGACCCACCAACTGTATCCGTGGTCATTTACCAATGAGTATTGCTATGTATTGATGTTAGCTGCCGTGATTTGCTGCTTGTTAGCTGTTGACGGTCATTGTCGTGAGCTGTTGATGGTCATGGTTGCTGGCGAATCTCTTGGCCAAGCTGGGCTTCAAGCAGGTGCGGATTGGTTCAAGAACTTCTGGTATACGGTGCTGACGCAACAACCCTTGTGTCGAACACTCTGCAGCCGATCGTTGAGCAGCTGGGTGGCGGTTTACAACAGCTGGCAGGCGAGGTGAGTTCTGAACGTCCGAAATTCGAATGGTGATGGATGGTGTAGAGGGTGGTCACAGTGATTTTGAATGATCTTTGTGACATTTGTGTAACATTTGTGCGACATTTGTGTGACATTTGTACCATATGATGGATGGATGATGATGGATGTAACATCTGTACCCCCTTGTTCATTAGCAGGGTCATTGTTACCAGCTGGCGTGGGGAGTTGGATGGTGTATAGTTGGGCGATGGTGAGTTGTGCGGTGCTCGTGGTATTGGTCACTAGGCTGGCAGAGGATGGCTGTGAGAATGTAAAATGTTTGAAGAAATGAAATGGATTGACATGGCAAGATTTGGTATGACTTGGTGCCCATGACGTTTTTTTCCAGCCTCAGATTGCGCGGTGGCAGCGACAGCCTGCGGTGTGAAGTTTTTGCTTGGACTCGACTTTGTTTCGAAAGTTTCCTTTTCACATGTGTTCACTATAATTTTCACTATAATTGACTATGTTACATCCCTACTTTGGATGATTCGACTTGGGATTTGTCGATTTTGGCAGCTTGAAACGCTCTCCTGGGTCCCGGTTCAGGCTGCAGGGAAGTGGAATGGCCCACCTGAGTACATGCTACTTGGATCAACGAGGCGGTGTGATGTCACCGCATTTTGCCAGGGCTAACAAAGATTAAGGGCCAGTAAGCATTGATACTACTGGTAGTACAATATGAATGGTTAATTTTGACGATCAACCACCGCATAATTCGATGCTGCTTATGATGATCAACACCAGTGGTGAACGATGATCAACAGTGGTTGACAACGGTGCTGGTCACTGCTTGTAACAAAGGCTTCAAGTTCGCTCAGGGCAGAGCTGTGACGGTCATTGCTGGGCAACAACTCACCACAATTCATGGCCTGTCGTTACTGAGTCCATCAAGTTCTGCTCGGGCTGCACTTCCAAGGAACACCCAAGAGCTTCAGGAGTGGTTGGTAGCTCCCCTCTCAAGGGTGCTTGAGCTGGTCAAACTGTTCGATCCGCCAGGTGGGGAAAAGAGTGATCCGGCGATGTTTGTTTCCTGTTGAAAACACGGGGAACTGACAGTGGAACATGTCAACAACCATCAGCAACAGCAGCAGCAGCAACAACGACAACAACAGCAGGGAACCCCAACCACAACGACAGCAACGGAAACAGTAACAGCAACATACAGCAAAAGCAACATATTTTTCCGCATTGTGAACCTGTCATGACACGTCTTTGGTTGACATGCTGACCAGCCCAAGTGCATGTTGAAACGGCATGTTGCTGTCAGATCCGGTCCTTTCCACACCTGCAATGTCTATGAATGTTTGCCGATCATGTAGTGAGGATGGTCATTCTCCCATCAATTAAGATCCACTGAGTCATTCTCATTCTGGCATCCAGTACCTATCCAGGATATTCCAGGCTGACTGACCTATCAGGATGATTGGATACACTTGCTCATTCCGCTTTGTGTGCCAGTTGGCACGACCGGTGCTTCGCGATTGGACATGGTTCGGTCAGATTGCCGACTGTGTTTTGCTGCCAAGGTTCAATCTCAGAGTAATAATAAGATCAAGTTGATACAAGATTTAGTAAAATTTGATCCATCAATAATAAAATCATGCAACTTTGATTGATTTGTCGCTGCTGTTTGGCGAGTTGATGGACTCGGGTCACTGAAGGGCAACTGTGTGCTGGATTGACTTTCTTCACTTGCACCGATTGCACCGCCATGATTTTGTGGGTGCTGGGCGGTGAGTTTCCCAAGCAAGCACGGTTTCCCCTAAGCCTTGGCCTCGGTCAGGCTACGCGAAGGTCAACATGACCAAGGCAACTCAGGACTACATTAAAGTGAAAGTGCCTATTACGCCTCTAATGGCAGCCTGCTACTTGGACAGCCACAGATTGGGTGTGGCTGTGGTCCCGTGGGCGTTCCCAAGGTGGAGCACTTGATAGCCTTCTTGCTGTCCACGCATAGCATGCCACATTTGGACCCGCATTCACCGAATTTCACCGACACCAATGGAGCCTCTAGGGTTATCTAGGATTGACTTCTTCGTCAAACATATTCCCCTTCCAAGCAGATTGCATATCTCTTAATGTTTCCCATTGAAGCATTCCTGTGGCCGAGAAGTGCCCACTGAAGGTCCGCCAGCTTGGCCTGGGTTTGGGTAAGAAGTGCTGTAGGAATCCAAAAATTTGTTCAAGAAGAGAACCTGCCATGTTGAAACGAGTGTGTTGTTGGTGCAAGAAGGACATGTAACTGAATGTAACTGACATTGTTTGACATGGAAAAGGAGGAGGACGTAAGACAGCCTGATGCCAGACAGCAGAGAGGAAGCTCGCAATCCTATGTAGTTTCTGATTTTTTTGCTGATTTGCTATGGAGTCAAGATATATTTGGCACAGGACGCGGCCCAAGCCGAACTTCCATAGATCAAAAAAGTGACTCGCAAGATTGGAGAGCTTTTGCGCACTGTGGCACTCGCGGACGTTGGCTCAGGTCTGATCATGTCGCAGGCACTGTCGACCAGACAAAAGTTCCAGTTCATTTGTGGCATGTTTGATTTGGAAGACAATGATGCTTTGTCCCTTGTTTGCAGGCTGCCTGTGTGTTTTTTTCTGGCCATGAGACGCGCAGACCAGCTGGTGATTCACCATGTGGGAGCATTAATCACAAGGACTTATCCATGATTGGGCATGGTCAACCACTATCAGTATTAAGAAGTATGGAGCATCATTGTCCAGCTTATCAAGCATTGATCACCATGCCCCATCTACGGCTACTGAACGCAATAGTTGTAAGTGGGGTTTCGCTATGATAAGTGACAAAATTGGAAGATTTCAAAAGGTTTGTTTATGCAAAATGTTTGAGTCGATTGCACGCATCGATGGCACTTTGGACATAATTGAACTGCCCCAGTTGCTGTAGAAAAGCCCAATATGCCGATATTCTTGGTCTCATTTATCGAATGCCTTTGATTTCTTTCTTTTTGTTGGAGGGCCTCAAATCACAGAACAAAGTAGGACTCAAACGGAAGAGGTAGCTGAGACCACCGAACCTGTAGCACTAATGGCGATCCCATGCCTAGCTTTGAGTTCATGAACCCAGGAAACTCTGAGTTGCAAGCGACCCATGTCGAATTGAAGAGTTTATCCCCAAGGTTTCCTATGTTTTCTTCGTTCGAACGTCATCAGTTCGCTGGCGGTAGCAGGGTTGTGGCGTGCTACATCAGCCGTGAACCGTGCACTCTGCAGGTGAGCAGAGAGGGGACGGGGTCCAACCAGAAGTTTGACTGGTCACCAATAGAATTAGTATACTCAGTATAGTTATATTCTATTGGTGACCAGTAAAACTTATATATACTAAGTATACTCACTATAGTTAAAGTATAGAATAGTATACCAAGTTAGTTATACTGGTATTATACTCAGTTATACTCAGTATACTAATAGTTTACTATATAAAAATATAGTCACCATATAGTATAACTAGTATTCACCAATAGTTTTAGTTATACTATATGAGATAGATATTAAAGTATAGTTATACTTTCATATTATAGTTATGCTACTTATAACCAATAGAATTCGTTTTACTAACCATTAGGATTCATTTTACTAACCATTAGGATTAGTTTTACTAAACAGTAGAATTACCTCTATTAATCATTAATTCTACTACTTATAACCAATTTACTAGCCACTGTTCTTTACCAACCACTCTTCAGATGCACGGTTTCCTCCTGGAAGTTTGACCAACAGTACCCATGATCAGTGTCGATGATTGTTGGTCTCCTTCTACTGACCATTAGTTATACTAATCAACAATCAACGACTCAACCATTATCAGTGGGCAATGACAGATAGATTACTATCATTGGTCAATAAACCAACCAACTAATTAACCATTACCAACTCACCACGAACCAGTCACCATCAAGAGCCTAGCGAGCTTGCCAATTCTGAAAGGTTCAACGTTGCCGAATGATGGCCACGATTATTTTGAACCGATTGAATATAAAGATCCAATCAATCATAAATCATAATGGTTATATAATATTACGAAATGATGGGTATGGTCTATCATTAGCAACACTTATCAACCATCAATCTTTGCCAATGATTCACTATTACCGATCATGAGTCGCAGTGATTTACCATCCCAACTTGTCATCCCACAGGAAAGTGTTTCTCAAAATGGGGGGTGGGGGGGGTCCCTAAATCATCCTCTATTAGCCATTAATAGGAATAAACCAACCATTTGGGGGGGGGTCCCTGTTTTGAGAACCCACCATATACTGGTCGATCTATGTTGCTCGTGTGGTAGTTGAATGGTCCCTATTCTTAGAAACCACCATCTATATATCATATATATATATGCAATATATTTACATCAATTACCATTTGTTGCCAATGATAATCAATCATTACCAATCATGATAATTACATATATGGAGTATCATTGTTGATAATAGTTGGTTAACAATTCCTTAAATTACAATAATTACATGTAAAGATTATTACCATACAATTGTTAACCAACTATTGTTAACCGACTATTGAACAACATACCATAAGTTGATTATACATAATCTATTCCCAACTACCTTCACCAACTTCTCCCCAGGTCCATCACCGAATTCACCGCGATGTGGGTCAGCTTGGTGCGCGGCTTGGCCTGTGCCTTTGGCGTCAAGGAGCCACCAGCGCCGCGAGCGGTGGCAATGGTAGCTTGGCCCTGCGCTGGTGGGATGTTGGCGGGCTCAAGGGATGCGAACCAGGATTCATGGTAAGGGATAGTGTATCTTTATGAGCCTGGTGGGATATTTTTATCCACTTAGCCATGCTTGGCCCATGATGGCTAATTTTGTTAATGATAAGGGATAGTGTAACACTAGTAACAGAAATGGTACTGTCAACTACTGCTTGGTGGTTTGAGACTTTTCGTTTGCCCCAATGTTTGAACGTGGTTGCATATTAATCAGAGGCGTTATAACCACCGGAATTCATCGGTTGGGCGTCGGATTTGATTCCACAGTCGCTTCAGAGGAGCGGTGAACACCCTAGTCGCTACCGGGGGTATGGATGGAGTTATAAGTCAATGTTTGGGCTTCAGCCGAAACCCATGAATCCTGTTCGGAAATCAGTAACCAAAACAGCATTGCCAACACTTGGCTCACGGATTGCCTACTTGGGATTGCCTACTTGGGATATCTTGGAATGTCTTGGAATGTCTTGGAATCCCGCTTGACGGGATTGGAGCTGGGATCTGACTGGATGGCCTGTGCGGTGTTGCAAGTTTCTTGTCTCCGAGGTTGCGAGGAAGGCCTTTGAAGAGCTTGGGCTCGGAGTGGCCGACAGGTTACCGTCACTTGGAAACACATGGCTTGGAACATGGCTTGGATAAAACTCTGGCATCAAATGATGGGTTGTCGTGCAAGATTTTGCGACAAAAAAGTTTGAATTTCTTGGGAATTGTATGTCATGCACACCCATACACCATTTCCAACAAGCTTACACAAATAGGACTTTTCTGGCCGAAAATGAGACATTTTTTTCCGAAAGAACTTTTGACGAGCCGATCTCTTGAAAGGAAGAAGACCTTGGAAGACTTCCTTTTTGGCAAGATTCCACATCCACTTGGCCTGCCATTTGGACTGATGATGCGACGCTTCTCCGTGGACTGTGGCCTCGTGGATCCAGTTGCGCGGCAGCAAGTGGCATCCTGAAATTCATCCCTTCCCTCAATATCTCAGCTTGGGCTTCTGGACAAGCAAGGATATATTTTGTGAAAAACCATCTAGATCCACCGACTGGCAGCTGCTTTTCTGGGTTTTTCGGAACATCTTCTGATTTTGTCCACATATCTTCTGAATTGTCAACAGTCATGGTGAGCACCGCAAGAAACAGGGCGTGAAACCAGCCAAACCTGGCAGTCGAAAGAATGAAGTCGGGACATTTGTTTCGCTTAAGGAGAGCTACATCCACGAGAGCAAGAGGTTCAGGCTTTCACACAAAAAGCCAATTGAGAATCCTCTAGAAGCTTATACCTTGCAAGATGCTGCTTATCTGACTCGCATTGAAGTGGTGGTTGCCAGAGACGTTTTTCAGCACCTTGACTTGAGCAAGTTCAGCATTTGCATTAGATCCAACAGCTCAGATTGACACGGTATGGCATCCATGGTATCCATGGCATTTGTGACATCGCTTGCCCCTTCCAGGTACTGTTTGTCCAGGGGAGATTATTCGCTGTCTTATGCAGATGCAGAAAGAGCCATTGGGAAGCCTATCAGCGTAGAGATTTGGTGCACCCGCATGTCTCGAGCACTGGAAGAAGCCAGAGGACTTCAAGATTCAGGCGTATCTTGGCTCCAGCCTCGATGGAAAGTTGTCCTGCAGATTATGTTGAAACACACTCATCCAGGAGATTACTTAGGTGGATAAATCCCAAATTAACTTGAACTATGTGGAAATAAAGTATTCCTGGAGATTATTAGGGAGGATTCACCCCGAATCAAAAATGACCAAGTTGTGTGCCAAACGTAACTTGTTGGTGGGTGAAACCGATCCCTTTTGAGATGCTGCCATTGACTTGTTGCACCTCGTCATCATATGTCATCCCGGGCATTTGACATGCCCCTTCAGTCACCTTGCATGGTAGGAGAGTTGAGTAGTACGACAGTTGCTTCCTGTGGAAGTTTAGCAGGCCAAGAAAATTGTAATTGTAATATAAGTTCAACCATCAACTGCCAGAACCCCTTTTGAACCAGCAAGAGGGCGCTCTGCAGATGAGGTCAGTTTCGATATGAGCATGTTTCTGAAGAAGCTATGCTACTTTGGCTTAAACTCATGCTGCCAAAGGGATTGAGATGACTCATGGAACGCAGTCGAAGTGACGGCTCGAATCGCTTCAAAGAAATAAACTACATCAGAATGCGCAAGGAATCGCAGTGTCAAATGCCTGCATTGTGTGGACTGGCAAGGATAACTACCATTAGGGCTCAGGAAAAGCACCGTGGATATCCATGGATAACTACCTGACTCAGTGTCAAGGATGACAGTTATACCTGCTTCAGCTAAGGAAGTTTGTTTCTCCATGACAGTCGTCAGATCGAGTCAGTCTGGCATAGTCTGGCAGGTTTCATTCCCTCAGCCTCTTGCAGGTCCAAGAGCCACCACGGTGCATCTGCAGATGTTTCAATCCTGGCTGCAGGATGGGTGGGTTGGGTCTCCCTTGGGGCTGTGAGTCTCCACCCGATTGCAGTTCAGCAAGCGGTGTATCTTGGAAGCTCCTGAAGATCCAAATGTGTCAAAACACTTTGAGTCGAATTGAAAATCGGCTCAGGACTTCGACAACCTTCAAAAGCAGAAGATCGTCCTTGAAAGGAGAGCGACATAGCTGTGCAGAGAAGTTGTGCTTGGGAAGTTCAGCACCAGGAGCAAGAGCATGCTGGCTGAGCTCCGAAAGTACAATGCACTGCCCGTGATGACGGAGCGAGTGAGGCAAGAGCTTATGACTGGCCGCTTGGATTTCAGCATTGTCTTGACCCCAATTCCGGTTTGTCCGCAAGTGGGGTCCCCCAACATCCCCCAACCTCAAAGTGCGATGTCCAGAGTTGCCCCCGGTTGCCCCGGCCGAGGTTTTCATTTAGTCGACAGGAGCGGCTGGAGCGTTGAAACTGAACCTCCCAGGGTTGCAAGCCTCAGGATTCAGATGATTTAGTCAGCAAGTTGCTTGAAGCTGTGTTCATGACATGTACTGACATTTATTGACATGTTCATAGATGTAGGAATATCATGGAATCTACATTTGCTACAGAAACACCATAGGCAGCTGGATTTGCCGTTCGTCTCGTTGCAAATTGTGCTTCATTTTCTTTTGCCCTTAGATTCTGGTATCGATGTTCAAGGCCAATTGATAGGGCAGGGCCTTCGGGATTCATGTTAGAACATTCAGTAATGCACAGGAAACTATGTCGGAGTACCCAATTTGATCCAACGAAGTAAACTGGTTTGAAGAAATGGAGATCAGAAGCGACTGAAGTACCTGCTAAGCTGGCTGTCACTGCAGGATGGATGCCGGTCGTGTGAGCACGTTGGACCTCCAAGCATGCATGGTGTCTCTGGTGCAGTGAGTTTTTCCAAACCAGCGGCCCCCAAAGTAACAAATTGAGAAATCTACCTTTGTCTATTGTCATATAGAGACAGGACCAAGCTGTGCATTCAATTGTTTAGGATTGGCAAAGAGTTTCAATGCTTCGGTTCCGTAGTGCTCGCAAATTACTTTGTTTCCCACAACAGTGCTCTGTGTCTGCGCGCTGAAAAGGAAGTCGAAAAGGCCACTGCGAAGAACATGATGAGATACTTCGATACCAACAGTGCTAGCCTTGGGTGGAAAAACAGTCGGACAGTTCATTGAGTAGGAACCAAGCTGCGGATTTTCTCGATTCACTTTGATAAGGATGGAGCATCCATTTATGATACACTTATGCATGAGTTGTTATGGGTTGATGACCAACGGATGGAATCACAAAAGTTTTGACGATGGCGAAGTTTCGCTGAAACGAGAGACATGCAGATGGGGCATGGGAGGCAGAAAGCGATGAGGGTTGAACCAGGAGCTACACCAAGAATCGAACATCGCAACATTTCATTGTTTCAAAGTTTTCCCGTGTAATTAAAAAGTTATTCCCTCAAAAGTTCCCGTGTAGTTAAAAGGCATTTCCCTTATAAAGATCAGATAATACAAGATCTCCATAGATATTATCGATTTCCCTCATATGTTTCTTTTCTTTGTCCCTTGGATTGTCTTGTATTCCATTCTGATAGAGGAATCCATAAGGGAAAGATTTCGTATGATCTTCCTGTTATCTTGAGCCACTGCCGCCCAGGTGATGGTTTCGTTGATATGGAAGAATACATTGCCGCTGGACTCAAACTTGGTGAATGGTGTAGATCATTAAGTGATATATGATGGTTTCTTAAAATGGGTTATGTACATGTACACGAAAAAATGATATTTTATTAACATAACGATTAGTATTGGATGATTGGGGGGTCCCCTATTTTAAGAACCACCATATCAAAATGTTCTTAATCAATCATCGTCAATCATGATAGGTCTCATCATTGACACTTAGATTAATTTTGATGAGAACAACTATGGTCTCAATAAATGATATTGGAGACAATCCATGAAATAGACTTCAAAGGTGTTGACACTGACAGATAATGACCGTCAATGGTGATGATGAATGAACCTCAAGAAAGGTGGAATTGCTGATAGCCATTATCAACTGGTTGAAAGTCAATGGGGGTCAATGATGACAAACGGCTAGCAATAAAGGATGAGAATAGCTGTTTAGAATCGTCTACGGTGGAGACGAATTAATACTCTACTAAAGTTATCTAAAGAATTCTAAGGTTCCAGCCAAACACTTACCAACCAGTTTCCTGGGAAGAAAAAGAATGCGGTGTAACAGTTTCGAGTTCAGCCACCAGCCAGGGTGCAACTAAGCAACAATGATTTGCAATGAGGCACCAGCATGAGTCCATGGGGTGCAAAAACAGGTAGAAATGACATCACCAGATCTGGATAGAACCACGTTATCATGGCTGCAGCTGTACAACCGCTGTGAGGAATGCTATCAGTCTTTGGGGATCGCCCTAGTTTGGCCTTGAATTCTGATGCTAGTTTTTTTGGGGAAACTCGTGGGCCAAACGCTCTGAAATGGGATCAATTTTTTTAGGCATGGTAGACCATGACTAAGTATCACCTTGAGGATCACCATGACTGGCACTCACCAAGATACCTAGGTCCTGTTCACTTCTGAGGATAAATCCAGGATAACCATGACTGGCACTCACCAAGATACCTAGTGATCACCTAGGTGACCTATCACTTCTCACAGTTCGTATCATCAACCATGGGCTCCTCATGGCCAGGCAGCTATGTGTCCTGGAGGACACCGCCTTCCCTCCAAGGTACAGGACGCACCCGACAGGGCAACGGGAGGTCAAGCACCGTTGCGGTGGCACGGAGGTCAACCGGTGATGGAGCTGGTCCAGCTGGTCACCCAAGGGGTTGACTTCCCCAGCCTGTGGAGCCACTGCAGAGACATCATTCGGGACAGTGAAAGGTGATGAAAGTTGATGAAAGTTCTGCTTTTTGTTTGAATTCATCGCTGATTTGTTGATGATTACGACTTCACAACGAAATCGGGCGGATAGACGTATGTCAGTTGCTGCCTCATGCTCGGGATTCGATTGCGAAATCACAATCATGATTAGTACAATTGTCAATGTCAGCATCATTATCACCGTCATCATCATGTTCTTCGTGATTTTGTCATTCAAAGTCTCTAGAGATCAACGGTGATCAGCAGCGATATTTGACCATTGCCATCCCTGGGCCCTTCAGTGAATAACGATGTGACCAGGTACCATCAGGTACCCATTTCGCCATCCTGGAGTGGATCATAGTGGATCTAAATAATAAACAACACAGGAAATCTTCCATCTACATCTACATGGGTGTTTCTCAAAACTGGGAGCCCACAAAAATGATTGGTTGATTACTACAAATGCTTAGTATTGGATGATTTGTGGAGCCCCCCATCTACTCCGGGATGATTTTGGAATCAATTGGTGCTCATTTGGCAGGTAGACAACCAGACCGGCAAGCAGTGGACCAGCATCCACAAAGCCAATGTCTCACAGCCTGTGGATCATGATAAGCATAAATCTCAACACGGATATTGTGGGTTGTACATACCAACTTTTGGGGAGTGCCTACATGACACGAATTCGTTGGGCAGGACCGCATTTTCGACCTCATCCTCTCAGCGGAGGCTAGGGAGCTGCCAGCAGGTGGTTCAGGTTGAACCCCCGTCCCTCATGAAGAAAATGCTGGGGGCATATGTGTGTTCATGTGTATGTCTCGAAATACTGAGTTGATGTCTGAATCGTTCAAGGATGCGTAGCCTGCTGGTGATTCCACATGTCAGGCGTGGAACGACCATACTTAAGAACGGTGAAGAGGGTTTTTTCGAGTTGGGTTGATAGTGCTCAAAGCCACAAGGTTCTGTGTATGTTCTGGATTTGAAATTCTTTATCAGAGGTCACACCTTTCGCCTCCATACCTTCATATACCTTCAAAACAAGCAATCACCCATTCCTACGGCGCAAATCATGACTCGGCAAACAATGATTCGGGTTGTGCTTTTCCAAGAATGGGCGTACCCAGCAACCTGTGAATTGTCGAACACAGCTGAGCATAGCACAGGTGTTTTGTCATGTTGCCCTGGTCAGTGCATTGGCAGGTGGAAAGGCAGGAAGAGCTGGTGGCTCAGCAGGATGCGCTTTTCAGCAAAATGCCGGGAGAAACTTGGTCAGCACATCTAGTTGGTAGTTTGAATCAGCCATCCAACCAGTATGTTTTCCCACATATTTGGAATGCTTGGTTGCTTGACAAGCATATTTTTCGTAGGGGTTGAAACCACCAGCCAGAAAACCTGTGTAGAACTGGTGTCCGCGGGTGTTTTGCAGAGGACCTGGACATGGGACATCCGTCAGGCCACACCCTGGCCTCAGATTTGGGATTTCGACGGGCCAAGCTGAAAGATTTAAATGGACCATGATTTGGGGAGTTTACCATAGTTTACCCGAATTAAAGTCATTGCCGAGAAATGCTGATAGCCATGATTCATCATCATTACTCAACCATTATTACTAGATTTGGACCATTATTATATATTGTATTACCACTACATATTATTATTCATTCATTACATATGATTATAGATCATTTTGTATTAATATATAATCTATTACATATTATAATATACTATTAGCATTGGGATTATTATTGTTATTATTATTAATATTCAACATGAGGCGACGATTTTCTTGGCTGGTGATCCGAGCTCAAACCATTTGACTGAGCTGTGCTTGACGTGGGTGCCCCAAAAATATCAGGTGCACAGTCGTAGGCCCGGGGGGGTCTACAAGCATGTTTGGGCATCATATACCTAATGGATCCATGCCATGAATTCCAAAGCTGAGGAGCGCAAAGCACTCACAACACCTTGCCTGAAAGCTCGGGCATTTTTGCCAAAGCAGGTGCGCGAAACGGCCTTTTTGGGAGGTTTCTTCATGGGACTTGTCAGGTCATGCTCGTTATATTCAGCTTTCATGGGTGTGTGGGCAGCTCATACTGTTTATGTTGCTCTGGAGCGTCCATGGTACAGCGGGATTCCCGATTCTTGGATGATGACAACCGGCGTAGTCCAGGTAGCAAGGACGACTTGGTTATATGTGTTATTATGTGTTATTGCGATCGATTGTGTGCCTATCATGTATGCAGAATGATTCGCGGTTTACCAGGCCACCCCAACCTTCAAGTAGCCTTAGCATTTGCACGCTATTTGCAGCCTTTGGAAGCATTAGCCTCCCATTCGATCACTGTTGACATCATCTTGGAGCTTTACAGCGTACACGCCTATGTACTGCCCATATGATCCCATATGCTACCTGCGCACTGCCTATAGACCTGGCCATGTACTACCTATATACTACCCCCGTACTACCTATATGCTACCTCCATACTGCCCATACACTGCCCATATACTGCTTAGTACAGTACTACCTATACGCTACTTCTACACTACCAACTCACTCACTCCACCCCACCCCACCCAACTCCACCCCACCCCACCACAAGGAGGAGGGGGACCATGGCCCGTGTGTGTGTGGTTACGTAGCCGTCTCTTCGGTGACAAATAACGGGAGTTGGATTTGCTTTTGAAGACATCCATCGAACATGTTAATCTGTTTTTTTTTCGAACAAGTACAAGAACTTGTATTTGTATCAAATATATATATATATATATACATATATATATGCATATTATGTATATACATATTGTATTTTTTTGATTTCTATGTAAATATTTAGATATATATGCATGTATGCAGTATGCATGTATGTACTTATATCTGTTTATATATACGCATACATGCATACATACGTATGTATGCACATATATCCGCAGACATTTGTCTTAGCAGGCTGGCCGACATCTCCTCAGGTGCCAGACTTGGTCTGGGAAGATTGGAATGCGGCCTGGCAAGCCTTGGATTCGCATCGATTGGGGTACTTGACTCGTGGTCATTTGCGACAAGCCAGGCGAGGTGCACAGGATGCGCCTTCACAAGATGGTATAGGTGATGGTGATGATGATGATGATGATGATGATGATGATGATGATGATGATGATGATGATTTCATGCAGAGGCCGCGCAAACTTTTCAGAATTGTGGACTTCAACACCATGCGGATGCCTCGTCATGCTTTTGCAAGATGAACCCGAGACTATCCTTGGACTTAAAACAGCCTTGCTCTCCTCTATCGCATACTGTAAAACAACCTATAGGAGCGCAACGGACTTTGAAAATAACTTTCGCCTGTTCGACGTCAGGGCAATGCGAATGGACGTTAGTGACTTTATGCTCGAGTCTCAGAAAACGATGACTGAGTTGGTGTGATGTGGCTCCGAGTCAGAAACTGATTGGACATCCGAAATGCAAGTTGCTAATTGGTTGGTTAACCCTGCAGTACTATCAGTACCATCAGTACCACGTGCAAACAACTGCCACCGTTTCCGCGTCAACCAACTCTTTGCAACCGATCTCTTTTGCAAAGATTTGGGTTTGTGAGTCTTACTTGGCGGAGTTTAAGGATTACCCAGCAAGAAGATAGGATCCTAAGCGACGGATGCTGATACCATGGGAGCGTCCATACCTGGCATGTCACTCTCTAGCCCTCAAATGCGTCAACTGAAACCAACATTTTCCAGGGAAACCATGGGAAACCACGGCAAACCACCAACTTCATTGAAGGATGTGATATGACATGCAAGTGTCAAATGCTCAAAGAAAGAACTAGGTCGTGAGTGAAAACAGTCGAATCGAAGTGCAAACTTGACCGGATAGTCGCCATGAAGGTCATACTTGGTGTAGACGTGCATGGAATGTATGTATAGTTTGTTTGTTTCTTTACATATGCACGTACTCTATATGGTATACATATGCAATTTGTTTGTACACATTTGTGCATATGCATCATAATATAAATATATACACGCATATATGCATTTGCATGATATGCGCATTAGATATACTTATACAATCTTACATTATTGCATTGATTGCACATGAACATTTACTGAGGGTCAGTGCAGATCACAGGTTGGCAGGAACATTTGCCTCCATGATGTGCATCCCAAGGTTTGACCTCATCGCAACGAGTGAGGCTGAAAGCTTTTCGAAGGAGCAGTTTTTAGCCAAATTGCTGCGTCCTTAGCAATGGCTGAAATAAAAAATAACATGAAATTAGATGCCTAACAACTGAACAGAAAGAAACACATCAATTTTGATGGCAAACACCAACCACTACCAATCACTACCAACAGCTGAACATTGCCAAGCACCGACAATCAACTTCATGGCTACAGAACCTATGGACGAGGAAGGACAAGCTTGGCATGCCAAAGTTGCGTCAACGTGTTCAGTGACATTTACAGTGAGCCCAGCTTCACAAGCAATGGCAGGCCAGCCGGCCAGCCATGCCCTGCCATGCCCTGCCTCTCAGGCTGGACTCAGCAGGTTTCCGGCCACGAGAATTCTCTGGCAGCCAGTGACGCAAGCACAGCAGGCTCCATCTTGGAAAAAGTGCCTTGGTTCGGATATGTTCGGATGCCAGTTGCGCTAACTGACGCTGAGTTAGTAGTGATTTATCTCATTTGCATCATGGACGCATGGATGCGTAATTGATGTTTGGTGATTCTTAATCAGTCCATGGTGATAATTGTACAATGCTGTTTTCCCCAAAGATATGGACAAGATAGAGGTTTCCGGAATCTCCTGCTGCGTGTTTTGGGCTGGCTTTCGGGTACCCCTAGGATCTCACAAGCTCTCGCCGAGGGTCTTGTTCCATTTGTCCCAGTTCCTATCAATTGTAAGTAGCACGCGCCAGTAGAGCAACCAAGCATTGCTGATGGCCATAGTTATTGCATTGCAGTACAAGTTGCAACAGTTATTGAAGTTTGAAACATTTTGCAAAATCCAGTTTTACAATGAAGTACTGTAGATGGGGAAAGTGATGTTCATGCTTCATTTCAATCAGTACAGCATGGCTGCGAAATCATGCATTCAGGTAGTGGAGACTGACACTGCAGCAGCCAGGAGATAAGTGCAAATTCGCTTGGAAGCAGCAAGAAACATGCCCAATGGAGATAGCTGACAATTTAGTTTAGGCATCACTGAGGTCCCAAAACATGAATGAATCGTTAATTGTGAGTTTGTGTGTGTGTGTTCGCGTGTGTTTGTGCGGGAGATCAATCAAATTGGCGTATTACCCACCACTAGCAGTGAGCATTCCAACACATGCTTGTGTTCAATGGAGAGTCTCAAGGGCGAAATCAACACTAATTACTGACACAGGCGGTGCATTCTCTATCCACCCCTTCCAAAGTGGCACGCTGCGGGAAGCCCTGCCTACCTTAAGACAGGATAGATAGGATTGTGTAGGACACAATGTCATACCCGATGCCATGCAAAAAACTCGCCCTAACATGAATTCGAAAGATGCTGGAGCAAATATGGGCAAATCGCTACTGCCCGCTGTGGAATTGCTAGGATTGAATACCATCCGTAAGGGATACAAAGAAGACTGTAACGAGAAGCAGCTTTACAGTTGTAGTTCTGTGATTCAGGCTATAGCAGCGATAATATCGCATTCGCTTGGGGCAAAAACTTGCTGCACCAAGCTACTTAGCTTCCTTTATCCTGCCGCATTTGGTGTTTGAATAACCTCGCGATTGGGATTCAAAGACAAGTGTGACCTAATGACCCAGATTTCAATTTCGGAAACCAATTCCCCAGACCTGGGCACTTTCCGTGCGGTCCCCAAAGTGCTGGTATCTTGCTCATTATTCTTCTTGCCAACACTTCTCTTTCACTCTTCAGATTTTAAATGCCACGATCTAGAACAAACACGTCAAATGTCACTGCTTTGAATGATGTACATGCTACCCTGCACTCGTTTGTTCGCGAAGCAACAACTGGAATTCCGTGATACTTTGAATCTCAAGAGGCTATGAGCCCAACAAAAGGCTGTGAACTTTTACTCCGTTTTGAAAGCCACAAGGGCATGAGCCGTTTGTGGCCACTGAACAGCTCCCGTCATTTGGCGCTGCGAAAGCGCTTCGCAAAGATTTTCTCAGCACGGGTCTGGTTTCTGCCGGCCCTTGGGCGGCTTGCCCCTCAGATGACACGACGCATCGTGTTCTCACTGGAGATGCTGATCAATTCAGTGAGGGTTTATGATGGTTTATTGGTTTATGAATAATTAGATACCAGCTCATAAATATGGTTTATTATGAATCTGAATAATCAATACTATTCAATAGTAGTTCATATTTATGAACGATAGCTCATAATTACATAATTACGACAGCTGATATAACTTATGCATGCATATATGTAATACAATGTATTCAAGATACCTGGGTCATCGAATAGCTGCAAAATGTTTGCTTTTTCAGAAACAAACGCGTTTTCCCCCTTGCAAGCAATAATTTCTGCTCTCGAGCGATTCTTGATAAATCTTGATCTATCAAATGGTATCATCACATACCATCACACGTCATCACATATCATGATATCTCATGACATATCATCACACAACATCACATCATGACACGTATCATGACATGTATCATGACACGTATCATGACATGTATCATGACATGTATCATGACATGTATCATGACATATCACCGCACAACATCACATCATGACACGTATCATGACATGTATCATGACACGCATCATGACATGTATCATGACATGTATCATGACATGTATCATGACATATCACCGCATATCATCACATATCACCACATATCATCACAATTCATCACATATCAATGCATTTCACAGCACATCATCACAGATCATCAAATATGTTCCTCCCATGTCATCACATATCGTCACATGCCATAAGTATCCAAAAATTAATATCATTACATATCATCACATATTATACTGGGCCGCATCTCTACTGTAATGAGTGTTACACCACTGAGTCATATCAAATCCATCCTGACTGACCCTAAGGGTTTTGTATCGGATAAGGATTCGCCATTATCGCTCCGGTGTTGAAAGATCGACATTTCCAAAAAAACGTGATGGACAAATCTGATCAAATTTGAAAATTGAAACGGCGTAATTTACCGTCGAAAAAGCGTAAGTTACCGTCGAAAAAGCGTAATTTCCCGTCGAAAAAGCGTAATTTTTGAGTGCGAGGCGCTGTGGGTCCCCGTGTTTTACGTGTTTTTTGCTTGTTTTTAATGATTTGATATTTTAAACAAGTTTTGTCTATATGTATGCAATTCTAATTGCGAGATTTCTCATCAATTGTATATATGATATCGATTACAGTATGTAATTGTACTCTCAAACTCGAGACATTCCTTTTTGATTCCGCTGCTTTGTCAAAAGGAATAATTCTCCCAAATGTCTGTTACACACTCCAGTTGAACATGAGCAGCAAACATGTCCAAAGCACTACACATTATATATATTTTGAATTGCAATCGGTCATGGTCAACAGCTTTATTTTTCCACGGCAGTCTGGTGAAGATTTTCTGCCATTTGATCGGTTGTTCCATCAGAGATTTGGGTTCACTGGCGTCCCTTTCTGTAATTTTTTGGGATATATTTTCAGTAATTTCTGGGTTGCTGTCCCGATCAAAATGTTGCTAAACTGCCAGGTGGGGTCCTGCTGAGGCATTTGTGCCTGATTTACTCCAATTGACCGAGCATGGCTTTAGCTACAGAACTTCTTGTGGGTGGAAAGGCCAATCCTGCAACCATGCCAGCAAAGGCCTAGCCAGTGCCAAACATCAAAATAAGAAAGATGGAACACAGTGTTGTATTTTGCATTGGCAATGCAAAAATATGTACTTGATTAAAGTTGATGGAATATTCAAATCATGCCATCGCAGGATAAAGACACAACTTAATGTTCAGTCATAGGGGTGAATCATGCATTGGCGTTGTTTCCGCATCAATGTTTGCACATGTCAGCAACCAATTATGGATTGCTTGTGTTGGCAAAATTGTGCGGCGATGCCCGGGCAATCCAAACATCTCAAACCAGGTCCCAACACGAAACGATGATGATTTTCCCAAACAGCGAAAAACCAGAAAAAGAACTGAAAATATTGTTGTTTCAACTTCGAGCGATGTTCATATATGTATACATATATACACAGCACATGTAAACATGTATTTAATGCCGCATCAAGTCCCTGGTTTCAAACATAGCTGGTCTTCCAGCTGGTCGTGCCCATGAAATGCTTCATGCACATGTATACCTTTGTACATCTTTGTTATATGTCTACATCCATACCTGTTTCCATGCTTATAGTTTTTACATGTACGCTTTTATGGATTAATATCTATTTACACTCCTAGATATGCACATATGTTGTGTCTATATGAATGTTTCATTTGATTCACGTAGACATTGTTACATTTGCATGTTTGCACATTCTCGTTCGTGCTTACACACTTGCATATTTACACGCGTGCCTATTTACATGATTACCTATATGCATGTAAACATGAATATACATATATACGCGTAGAGAGGTGTTTATGTATATATATATATATATATCCACATCCGTTTATATATATTTATATACACACATCTATTTTTGAATTATGTATATATAGGCTTGTCCCACCCCTTGGAACTATACTTGCTACGTCACGCATGGGGTGGAGTGGGGGGGGGGGCATGTTAACATTCGTGTCTACTTGCTTCATGCTGTGGATGCTACGCCACACATGGGATGGGGTGGGGTGGGGAGGGGGGCATGTTAACGTTCGTGTCTACTTGCTTCATGATGTGGATGGTAAGATGATGATGATGATGATTCTGATGATGATGATGATGATGATGATGATGATGATGATGATGATGATGATGATGATGGTGAATTCCGCGACAAAATTTCGCCAGGGAATTTACAATTCTCACCAAACCATTCCGGGCTTTCACAGTTCCAAAGGGTCGGACGAGGGCTATTATACATATTTGCATAGAGAGACAGAGTCACATATTTACATACCCGTTGAAAAAACACTTAGCTGACCTAGCTTGCTTACACTTGCAAATATTTGCATGCTGGATATGTATATGTACATATATATATATATAGATACATATTTTAAAATGAATATATATATATATTTATTTACTTATCTATTTTTTTATTTATGCATTTTTAGTATGTATATATATTTACATATATTTATGTATATTTCTATATATCAATATTTATGTATATACTTACTTATTTGCATTTATGTACCTTTACATGTTTAAAAGGTCATATGCATCAGTGTTTACACATATCCATGCAAATGTTCAGTTGCACGCCTATTCCCAACATGTATATGTATGTTTCAATCTACAATTCATGTTCATACATTTGCATGTATACGTTGTTGAATACTTGCCTCTACACATGTTTGCATATGTCAATATATGCATACCCCTATACATGTATACACCTTTACAATTTGAACATGTATACATGTGTAAATATTCAACGATATACTCCCAGAGGAAGAAAGTTTGCGAACAACTGGGTCATGAGCTTTGTATGTCGCATGTTGGTGTTAACTTGTGAGTTTCTTGTTATGGCCCCGTCCACCCCGTACTAAATTATAATACTATATATTTAGTACGGGGTGACCGGGGCCACCCTGGCACGGCGCCTTTCACTGTAGGATTCTAAGGGGAAAGGGTTGTGCGCAGCAAAGCGTTAACAACTTTTGTCCGGTCGATGTATGATGCATATGTGTGTTCATATATACATATGATTCATGGTAAAATGTTTCCATATGTATACATTTATCCATGTATGCATGAATCTATTTATGTATATATTTATATATACATACATTTGCGTATTTACATGTATTCCTGTATATTTTACCATATTGACTTATATTTACATAACTACATTTTTATGTGCATATGTCTAGACTCACATATTTACATGTTTATAAATATGTATTTTGATTTGATACATTTATATCTAATTCATTTAATTTCATTCTTACCATACCTGTTTACATATGTTAGAATAGTGCAACTATATCCAAAACGTGGGGATTCTGAGGATTCCAAGTGAATCTGCCCAAGCCGGAGCCTACCAAAGCGCTGTTGGCTCTCGGGCTTCGATCAGAGATCTTATGCCCCACGGAAGTGCTTGAATTTTCTGCGATAAAATGGCCAAGGCGGAGATGGAGATCCTGGGTGATCCTTGGAGATAGAGATGATCCTGGAACATCCTGCAGATGTAGTTGCTTTTTGGCAGATGCGCTCATTAGTGGTATCATGATCGGTGGAATATTGCTGTAAAAATGCGGTGCAATTTTGCTGGAACGACTACTGGCATCGGCGGTGATACACTGAGTGATACAGCATGGGCTCAAGGTTGCTTAATCTTGGAGAGTGTCTTGCAACTTGTTCTTAGCTCTTGCTGAGCATTCAGCAAGTGCGGATGGCCTTTCGCGGTGGCCGACAATATTCCCGCAGTTCTGTCCCGGCGGGAGCCTTGCTTGAAGCAGTGGGGTTGAAGCCTTGGTCTACTGTGTAGATCTACATTTCAAAGGGCTGTGTAGATCTGTGACTGCACAGGATTTCGGGAGCTGTCCGTTTGTCCAGTTTCCAGGAAAAGTGTCCGCTCCTCCGGGAGGACGAAATGAGACTTCGGACACCTCTTTCACAGTGCCTGGACGTGTTCGGATTTGAGGTCGGGACGTGCTGGGAAGACCTGAGATGGTAGGGTCTTGCAGCTAGGAATAGCATGTGCAGTGCAACGTGGTTTAAATTGGTGTGGTTTCGCCATAGCCTACAATAGATACCAGATATTTCCAGATGATGCCACTAGGTGGTGTTTTGTTTTTTTTTGATATGCACTTTCTATGTTGGTACCCTCCGTAGTTGTTGAATTCTTCTGCTTCACCGCTATGTTGGATTCCAACCCGCTCAGGAAGATATCACGGATTTCAGCTCCGATATCTTCAATACTGCGCCCGCTGGCAAGGTGCTGAAATCAGTTGCCAGTTTGGGACTCGTGGCAACACCCAGGGTGTGTCAGTTTTGTTTTTTCATCAGGATGCTTAGAATCTCATTTACTTCGAGGACAATCATAGCCCAGGGACAGCAACATGAGTCATGTCTGAACCTTGGCGCAGTCTGCCGTCTGCAAGATGAACAGCTTGAACAGCTTCGAAGACGAGGAGCCTGTGGATCCGTGGATTCCGCTGCATTTTTGGAGATCCGTATTGGTAGCTGCCAGGAATTGTTGCGTTCCCTAGATATATCCCTGGATAGTCATAGATGATTCCACAAGGCAAGGGCTACGTCTTTTGTCGGCACAAATGGCGCTGTCAAAGACGTTTTCTCATGCTAATGTGGCGAAACTTCATGGGTGCAGCCGGTGCAGCTCCATTCATGTTCGTTGACCCTTAGTCTGCGACTTGTTTGCCCATCTGGATGTACCTGTTACAAGATGTTACAAGTAGACGATTGTGGTGTTCCAGGAGGAATCTGCACTGGAGGCTCCAAGACTGCCTTCTCCAAGCTTCATGCATCGATGATTTCATATGATTTCATTGATATTCTATGATTATAAGATATTATAAGATTATAAGGTATGATAAATAAGGTGTCTTTAAGATGGGGGAACAGAGATTTGAAGATCCACCAAGACCAGATCCGTTTTTTGGTTTAGAGTTGCTGAAGTGATTTCAACCCAGCGCTCCACCTTGGTTGTTGCAACCCGCCGTGGTCTGGTCGTGGATTCATGGCCCGTCACCATAGACTGGTGAAGAGTGTGAAGCCGTTGTGAAGTATTGTACTGTTGAGAGCCATTGTTGAGAGCTCCCTGAATTGCCCTGGTTTTCTCCTGGTATTTTGAAGGTCTTCAGCACCTCGCCACTGTTGTCGTGGATTCGAGGACGTGAAAAACAGAAGCCCCTGCACGCCCTCGTCACCTTCAAAAGGTCGGCTTCCTCATCTGAATCGAGACCAGCAGCCACCAGCAGCAACCAGCATTCTGAAAGACACAAGGGAACCAGTGATGCTCGGGGACTGAGCAATGAGTTTCTCTTCTCCCTTCTATTGCTATCGGCGGAGGAGTACTGATTCTGCTTCCTTGGCTCTTCTTGTGTTTTCCCTCCCTTTCTTTTTCTTCTTTCTTGTTATTCTTCCACTTCTCTCCTTGTTCCTTTTTCCTCACTTCTCCAGTGAGGGCATGTCTAATCTTGCGTTAGGTATTATACAACATGAAACCGGTGTCACCACAATGTCGCACGCACGCCGAACCAAGACCTATACCGCCTATACCACCTATGTCACCTGCGAATACGGCAGAAACAATGTGACAAATTCTGAGAGTAAGATGAAGATATCAATGGAAAAAGGTAACGTGTCAAATAAGAAAGAAGCAAGACTCTGCCAGAAAGAAATTTAGAAGACTTGTCAGACAGGCAGTCAGCAGATCGAACAAAAGAAATATCAGACGACATGCCAGGTGAGTATTATATGTCAAACGCGTGTCAAATGACTTGTCACAGGTCCTGGCAGAAAACATGTCACATGAAACTGTCAGAACGCATGTCAGATGAGAGTGTCCGTGAGTGTCAGAATGAGAAAATCCTCACAATACATCGTAGTAGTGTATAGTAAGATAGTACATGTCAAATGAGATGAGCCATTCTGAAGAATAGGATGATCTCTATCATTATCATTATCTGTGAATGATCAGCAGCCTTGCCTCAACATGTCAGGGTTTGTTGCAGAAGATAGACGAGTATCCACGGAATCAGTGAATGTGTGTCGGTGCAAGTGTCAAAATAGATGTCAGAAGTCAGAATGTCAAACAAATGTCAGACAGAGGAGCTCGCAATTCAAATGTCAGACGATACGTCGGCCGCATATTTTCTTTCTGTTTTCCATTGCTTACTGCCATGGTGGGGATCAGTGGGGGTACTGTTTTATTTTAAGTATATTGTTTATTGTTCTTTTCATTGCGCAAATTGTATTCTTCTCGATTCGGTCTTGGTGCCTTTGAACCTTCAAATGAAGCGAACAGCTTTCCTATGCGATTCCGAGTCCAGCCTTTCTTGTTGTCACCTTTCATCGGCAGGTGTTGCGCCGAGCCGCGTGAAGCATGCAATAACAACGGATTCTGCAAGGCACTGCTTGGACCTGCCTGGGAGTCGATGCGCATCACGTTTCGGGTGTGGGGCTGAAACGTGGAGACATGGTGCCATGGTGCACTGTTGAGAATCGCTATCATTGGCTATCAAGGTTTTAGCCATTATTGATCATAGTTAATCAACTCCATCAACCATTAAAACATTATTTAAGTCTTGTTTTTAACCATTACATCCGTCAATGTTATTGATAATGGTTATTAATCATTTTCAGATCTGGTTATTGATAATAGCCACAATTGATTAACCATTTTCAAGTATTGATTAACCAACTAATGATTGATAATAGCCACAATTGATTAACCAACTATTATTGATTAACCTCAATTTAATAGCCACAATTATTGATTAACCAACACATTAATCAACTAATTAGCCAATCATTATCAATAATGTGGGCCTCCACAATTGATTAACCAACGAATCAGCCATCGATTTTCCAGACTCCATTTGTGGAGGCCCCCAAGTCGACCATCTGTCGGCACGCAGAGGTGCCCGGTCGGGGGAGTGAGTTGCATGTTTCGCGTTTTACTTAGAGCGGGAGCGGGTTGAAGTTACAAAGTTACGTTCCAACATACTTAAGCTATATTATATATATATATTTAAATTATAACATTTATGGAAAATATTCGAACTTGTGAAAGCTAGATATTACAACCTCTATTCAATGTACAACTATAATATATATATATATCATCAATGCTTTGTATCTAGTGATGATGATGCTTTTGCCCAGCTATGGGTATCGTCACGGTGCAAAGGTTCTTTTCAAGCTGGCCTTGGGGAATCTTGGAAACTCAAGGTTTGCCGCGGCATTTGCAAAGGAAAGACAGCAAAATGTGGTGCTCATTTGCAATGTGACTGGGGGTGCACGTGAACCCACAATTGTCATCAATTGTTACGATGGTGGCCGTGCAGAAACGATCGGTATCCCAAACTTCCCAAGTAGCTTTAGAGCATTGTAGAAATCACCAATTTTGAGGGTATTGACATGTAGTAACCATCTATGAATCCATTATACAGAGCTATTAACATGTACTAACCATTTATAAATCCCTAAAAAACAAGGGTAAAATGCACCGCAGTCAGGGCATAGCTTCGCAACACGAGCCCAGGCCTTCCAGAAGAGGCAGCGCAAAGGCAGTAGCTCGTTGGCAGATCTTTGCGGAAGGCGGAAGGGCAATGCATGGCACTGCTGACAAATGGTGAACCAGACATAGCAATGGTTGCCATGGAAGTTACTAATCTAACATGGCAATGAGTTTAGTTCACCATAGAAATGGTTAATAGCCATGGTTAACATGCTAGAGTGCCATTTAGCAATGGTAATCTAACATTTCAATAGAAGTTACTAATCTAAGATAGCAATGGTTAATACTTCCAAACAACGGGTTGGTTGTTTGCTACACTCAGGTAATCTTACCTGGCAAATCACCATTCCCAATAGGTGAGTAGACCACAGTGGATTATCCATTGCTCTATTGGATTGTCAAAGGGTGTGTGTGTTGTTGTTTTCAACGTACAGGTATGACTTGTTTGAGGTTTGAGATAGTGACCATCTTGCCTGCATCAACCGAGAAGGGTACGAATCCCTTTTTCGGATGGAATCTTCTCTAACCTAATTGACGGCCGTCACTGATGCAAAGTTTATCACCCGAATACACAACCCCCTTTGTGTTGAGTTGTGTGTGTCCCTCATTGAGATTCATTGGAAATGAGTTTATGGTAATTCAGGCCTTTTAGACATTTTTTAGACATATTTTCACATATTTGGTGGAACATGATCTTCTTCAGGGCACTCAATCATTTTGCGCGCATACATACTGCAGCAGCAGTCTGTCGGGCATTGAGCTCGGTGCCGCGTTAGTCCCACTATGACAGCTCCGATTTGAAAGACAAATATCCTCCACAGACAGTGTGTCGAAACACTTCTGGAAGCCTGGGGCATCAAAGGCTATGCACATATACATTTGCACACTGAATTGCAAGTACATACTCGTCATATACACGAGAATACTCATAAAGCATTGATAAGTTGCAATAATATGGGAGATGGACGTCCGATGACTTTAATGATGCCCAGAACAGGGCCTGTTCCCACCAGTTCGCAAAGGTTACAGTATATTGATGTATATTCTTGGCTGCTCATTGATCAATTGTTTCAGGCATGGACAAATAATTAGAGAGGCAGATTGTTTGGGTGAGTGCGTGTCCAAATATCATCTACAGACCGCAAGTAAATGTGTATTTGCACAGGTACATTGACACACAAATGTTGTACGACTGTATATCTATCAATTATTCATATATATATACATATATAAATATGTATGCATTTATCTATCTATTGTTCATATATGCAAAACTATGCATATGAGCACAGTGATATGTCTATACTTTTCTTGGATACACAGAGATGTGTGTGTGTGGTCCCCATGTATAGATCTTAGAGGTGAGAGAGTGGACAAATCTTGTCCTGGTGCGGTGCTGGTGCTGGTGACGGATACACTGCTGATGTTGATACACCGCTGATGTTTCACCGGCGCACCAAGGCCACCGTTGATGCAGCCACTGTCGACCTGGGTGAACCCATGGTCACCAGGCACCACCTGAATCATGGGCGGTGCTGAGTTTTGGTGTAACGAAGTCGGGTTGCGCACCCCTCTGCAGTGGAGTTGCAATGTCGCATAGATTCGCAGAGGCGTTGTCAATGTTTTGGACATAAGCAAGAGCACGCAGGCATGAGGTGAAAAAAAAGCGGAAAGCATGCGTAGTGTTTTGAGCTCGTGGTGGTTGAAAACCAAAGGTATTGATTTGCAATTGCTGGAAGGAACACGCAAAAACCATGCAACAGATAGATTGTGTATTGTACATAAAGTGAATGCGACAGGACAGATATAAAAGTGTAGGAAAGGCGGTACAATAAAAAGTTGGAAAGAACACAGAGCTTCCCGCTTCCAACGGGCAGATCATAGAGCCGCATGTCTTTGTGCTTGGAGGTGAATTCTGTTGTGCAAAAATTATTGTGTAGGCAAAAAACGGTTGCCTCACAATTCTTCCCACACCAATATTGCCTTCACAACTAGCCGAAGGAGCTCGCTTTCGTCCCTCTTCTCAGGTTTTGTAATGGTGATTGATTCATAATAGTTGTTCATAATGGTTAGGGCCATGAATGTGAGCATCATCGTTGTACCCAGGCTGTGAATCTCCCAGGTTTTGTAAGAATCATCAGCTGATCTTGACATTTCATTTGGTAGCACCATTCAGCTGTGAACCCGGATGTTACTTCAATTAATCGGCAGCATAATGGTACAGAGAAAACAAACAACGCTTGCAAGTTTCATTGTCGGAGGATGTGACAGAAGAATGTGGCATCATCATCATCATCATCATCATCATCATCATCATCATTCCGGACATTGATCCATATCTAGGGCCTTGGGATGCCTTCGGATGCCTTCGGTGCTTCACCCTGTTTTTTAGGACGTCCTCACGATCGTCACGGCCAACAAGTAGATCGAGCGGGAGGCACCTCAGGATGTTTGGGCACTCGAACTATTCTATTCATTTCTATGCTATTCTAGCTTTGCAGATCACTAAAGCCAGTTGGTATCAGATGATAATGGATAACATTATGGTAGGACGCATCACTTCTACAACATTTTGGACTCACAGATTGCTGATTCACTGGATCGACGGAGAACGTTTTGCTAAGTGAATGGCAGCTGATTTGGAAATGGCCTGGACGGTTTCCGTATCATGAAATGCAAACTGGTTTCGTTCAATGTTGAGGTGTTTGCCTGTGCTTCTGTAATGTCCCGAATGATGACAGTCAGAACTCAGCGTGCATTGACACACCCTACTGGTATATCATTGAAGGAAGGCAGTAGAACAAGGGCATGGGGTATCATGGGGTAGCCAGTCACGACTGCCTGAGATGAATCACCGCTGAAAAAGTCCTCACGGACCCAGGGGTTGATCGCAAGCAATAGCTGGTTGGTGGTTGTAAACATAAAAAAGGCTGTGGGTCAATACTAACCAACCAACAACAATGGTTAACTAGCAGGTTAATGGTTAATAATGGGGGATGATAACCAACAATGATAGAGGATATACCAGCTATATATATATATATATATGGCTGTGGGTCAATATTAATCAACCAACGAATGCGAGATAATCACCAACCATTTTATAGGAAAAGCTCATTGGCAAATGGTGTGTGGGAACCAGCGGTACAGGTGAACTGGCCCATAGCCACTTTGTCCCTGGTATGTGGGATGGTTGGTTGATTTCCTCGCGCATATTTCTGGGATAACTAAGCCCCAATCATCACCAGCCAGTAATGATCATTAGTGAACTGTTATTTGTCTAGGTTAATAGGTCACTCAACGGGGCTTTGTTACTAGCTTGGTTACCTATTTGTTCACTTAGTAAGCAGTAATAACCAGTAGCTATGCTTACCAGCAACCAGAGCCGCTGTGTCAACCCATCAGCTGGAATCATCGACGGAGGCCTTCAAAGCCACAAGTGGAAGGAGGACCGGGGTGCACAACTGGTGGCCCCATGAACAGCAGGGCAGCCAGCACTTTCAAGTAGGCCATTTCAACCAACATGTTGGAAACATGTTGTTGTGCACCAATGTATACAGTATCACTTCTTTCAGAGTCCCATTCGTCTTTGTGGATGTCTTCATCACCCATATCAAGCTCGGGTCGAAGGAGCTGATGCGGAAGTCCCTCGCAAACAATCAGTTCAGACAAGGCCTCGTTCCACCGGTTGACATTGACAGGTTGCACCTCGGATCTGGTGCATCCAAAACAGCTTAAGAATGTGTCCTACGAGTCGCGCGCGACAGTGAAGCTGGCACTGCGGGTAGAGAAGCAAAGGATCTCGGTCCTGATTCCTTTCCTTTGCATTGATTGAATACTTCATTTATTCGTAGTAACAATCATTAAGTATCATTTCATTGATACTTCTTGGTTTGAATCATTTTGAATCACAGCCTTCGCCAGGGCCTCTACTACTGGAGTAGTCTCTGTGTCCCTGGTCGATGCTGCAACTTCAGAAGGAGAACGGTCCAAGCTGTTCTGCAAGATGCGTCATACAGTGGTGCGTCAATCTGTTCGCGTAAGTTTGCAGAACATGTGTGCTGTGGTTATAAAATGTTATGGATAATTGTGAATTTTACAAATGATAAGCAAATTGGTAATGTAATATACATTGTGCCCAAACGGAAATGGTATTCCATATGTACACATTTTACATAGATGCACACATGTATAAATATATGAACCGTAGATTTGGAGAGATGCACTTGTGTCAAGCTTAGGTGCTGGTGGCGAAGGTGATGGCACTGCGGAAACCAATCAATTGTGAATTTGTCCTTGGGTTAAATTGACGATTGATGGATGATGGATGATAATGATGGTGATGATGATGCTGCTGATGATGATGATGATGATGACGATGATCATGACGATGATGACGATGATGACGATGATGGCGATGACGATGATGACGATGATGACGATGATGATGATAATGACGATGATGATGATGATGATGATGATGACGATGACGATGAAGATGACGATGATGATGAGGATGATGACGACGATGATGATGAAGATGATGATGATGATGATGATGATGATGATGATGATGATGATGAGGATGAGGATGATGACGACGATGACGACGATGACGACGATGACGACGATGACGACGATGACGACGATGACGACGATGACGACGATGACGATGATGACGACGATGACGACGATGAGGATGATAACGGTAATGATGACGATAATGATGACGATGATGATGACGATGATGACGATGATGATGACGATGATGATGACGATGATGATGATGATGAGGATGAGGATGAGGATGAGGACGAAGATGAGGACGAAGATGAGGATGAGGATGAGGATGATGATGACGATGATGACGATGATGACGATGATGACGATGATGACGATGATGATGATGATGATGATGATGACGATGATGACGATGATGACGATGATGACGATGATGATGATGATGATGATGATGACGATGATGACGATGATGACGATGATGACGATGATGATGAGATGATGATGATGATGATGATGATGATGATGATGATGATGATGATGATGATGATGATGATGATGATGATGATGATGATGATGAT
>VSDK01000007.1:295303-315121 GCA_009767595.1 Symbiodinium kawagutii
GCAACTAGCGGCTGCGCACGAAAAATAAGTGTGGCGCCTGAGTTTCGGCACTGGAGACCCCAAAATGGGAGCCCAAAATTGACCAAATCCTGGGCATTCACATCTTCATGAAACACTGTGATTTGTGGGTCGAAATGAACACTGTGATTATGAAATGCTTGAATCGTGGGTTCGAAAAACAACCCGCCGGGATGATGATGGTGATGGTGATGGTGATGGTGATGGTGATGGTGATGGTGATGGTGGTGGTGGTTGTTCAGACTGAAGCTGACCCAGGAGTGCAAGCACCAGGACCAGAAGGTTGCGGGTGTTGTGGGTTGAGTCGGTCACCGGGAAGTAGCCATGAGGCCACGGCTTGAGCATTCCAAGAGATGCACCTTTGGTTTACTGTTGGAAACACAGAGTCCTGTGGGATAAGATGCGAAAGTCGAAGATGTTGGGAATTTGAGAAGGCTCGCACTTTTGGTGTTGAATCCTCCTGATCCCCAAAACCTGCGGTGGTGCCTTGTGAAGTTGGGTTCGGCTGGGTGATGGTTGGTGGATCGTTGTCACAGGCCAAGAATCACAAGCTGCACCCGTCAGGTTTCCGGAGACAACTGTCATTTGTCGATGATCCTTGGCAGATCCAGCTGTGAACAATCCAGTTTTGAACGGGAAGCACCAACTAGTTATGGTTCACTTGGGGGTGGTTTGATAATTTGGGTGTGCCAGTACTTCCATGTGCATTCGATCCTCGCAACTCAGGTGTCAACTGATGAGATTGCGGAGGTCATGGAATCTGAAGCTTGCAACAAATTCGTTCAAAGTTATTTGATCCGTCCGTGAACATATGGAGGTTTCTCAAAATAGGGATACCCCAAAATCATCCAATAGTCATCATTATTAGTAGTGATAAGCCAACCACTTTTAAGAAAATCCCCCATTTTCAGAAGCAACCATATGAAAAGTGCGTGACTTTGACAGTCGGACCAAGACAATCAGACAATGAGAGGCACACATTTCAAAAGCAGAGTGCTAAATTCATCTAAATTCAGTATCGAAGATAGTTTGTTCAGGATGATTATTGATCAACCAAGCACTTACTAGTAGCAAGCAGCCAGATTGCTGCCCCCAACTCTTAAAC
The DNA here is from genome assembly GCA_009767595.1 of Symbiodinium kawagutii. NCBI lineage: Eukaryota > Dinophyceae > Suessiales > Symbiodiniaceae > Symbiodinium > Symbiodinium kawagutii. Next base: position 296,427 of record VSDK01000007.1, read on the forward strand.
AAGGGTTCGTTCATCAACTCAGCTAGGGACTTGCTATGTTCGGCAATTGGATGTAGCATCAATCCATGATGATGATTGTTTGGGTGCACCGTGCATACTTACGTATCACGCGTATACACATGCCCATGTAATCCCATATGCACACTCTTATGCAATTTCATGTGCATGTCAGTCAACTAGTGCTCCACTGTTTGTTTCCATTTCTTCGCGCAACTGCACACAGCTTTTGCATGACATGCACTGCATAGATACAAGTATAGTATAGATATAGTACGTAAACTAGTGCATGCGGTTGTCCATACATGTGGTTGTGATTAGATATGGTGAACATCGGCGCAACTAACATACCGAACCATTCAGACCACGCAGTGCGGTAGGATTTGATGCAGCGAACATGTGCCAAAGTCTCAGTGTGGTTGTTCTGTATCTTCTATGGTGCTGTCGCTGGTCGCCGGTTCTGCCATGTCGAAGTTTACATTTGCAACTCTTCCTGTCTGTTCATGTACACAAATGGGGGTTTCTCAAAAAAATGGAAAGTTTACTACTGTCAATGGGTAAAATTGGATGATTTGGGGGGTCCCCTACTTTGAGAAACCACCAAATCAGAGACAATGCTGGGACTTGCCTTCACGTCCAGGTTTTTTTTTTTTGTGTGTGTGTGTACGTGTGTTTGTGTGTGTGTGTGTGAGCATGTGTTGGTGTGTTTGTTGCAGCACAGGAAGCACCTGGTCAAGACTGGCTTCAAGGCTTTTGGTTTCGAGTGCTTTCTGTGCCTGCGGCTCCTGAGTGCAAGTCCCTGGCCTTCAGGCGAGGGAGATCCGTAGCAAGCAGAACCCCCGTACGTTTGACAGGGAATAGATGGAAAAATCACCTGCTAAACATGGGGCTGGTTGCGGTTCATCTGCCAGGGAGAATCGGCCAGTGGAAAACTGGCAGATTGATCAGATTGACTTCACCCAAGGGTTGCAGCTACAACTTGGATAACTGATCAAAGTGTTGCAGTTAAACTTGGCTTGTTAAGAGCAGAGGTCAAATGTTGGTTACACCTTGGTGGCAGATGTGAGCACACGTCCAAGTCACTCGTGTGCCCAAGTGGTTTTTTTTCACCTGGAAACTGGAAACCACCGATGTTGTAACGGACATCATTGAGCGCCCACAAGCATCCACAAGCTGCTTGATGTATTTTGATGTTCCATTCTAGCAAGCCTAACTGTTGCACTACTCAAAGTTGCTGCCGCTGCCGCCCAGATCCCTTTTTTAGTGCCCTGGAATCAAGCATCGGTTTTGGTACTGAAATGCACTAATGAATCATTATTGAGACTAGACACCATCCAGCTCGTTCATTATGAACGATGGGATTAATCAAATCATTCAGCCCACAGTGATCATTCCGAAACTTGGCCAATGGTTGGGCTTAGTTGTGTGTGTGTGTGTGTTTGTAGAAGTGGATTTCGAGGTTGGGGGAAACGAATATAGATTCATTTCGAGACTGACAACCTACAAACGAAGTCTGAACAAGATAGTGTGGACTTCATTGACTCACTGAGTGCTTCATTCTTGCTTGAACCCGGTCAAAAAGATGAATAATATATAATTCTAAGGGATTTACACGAGCCAGAACATTATAGATTTGGCCTTACGTACTACTCATTTCCATCCGCAAACATTCTTTTCAGATTTGTTTCAATGTCTTTGCGTTTCCTTTTCTACGGTTGCAGTCCGTGTTCTCCCGATCTGTGTTCATTTCTCTAAGCCTTTTGCATGGTCCTACCACTCGAAGATCATCTTGCTTTTCCTAGGGGAGCGTTGATAATCATAAAACGCGTTTGTCAATTCCTGCTTGTTTTTTGTTTACTCTGCTGGAATGTGCTTAGCGATTCAACATGTTGTGGTACAGTGTTAAGATGAGTGATACTTCATTGTCTAGTCACGACAAAATCACAAAGACATACAAAGACAGAATGACCTCGCAAACAGTTTGCATCAAGGTATGTTCAAGAAATATATTGTTGACTCTTGTTTGAAAGCGTAGATATATGTATAGATATTAAAGTGTCAAGAACTCACATATCTCGTTCCAAAGGTTCTCCAGTGGACACTCCATCTCCTGGACTTAAGCAAAAAAAGGCAAAGTTTGAAGCCTGGGCAAGCCCCAGCTGAGCATTCTTAGAAACATCTCCAGCTTCGGCATCAAAATCCGTGATCTATTGACCTTCACCTCTCGCTTTTTGACCAAAGATCCCGCGACTTTTTCGATCGATCCACTCGTTGCTTTTGGACTGACCCCCCACTACCTCATGCCCACACATGCCCACTCCCCATCAGATTGTTTCACCAACAATATTTAAGAAAATAGATTTGCATGTTTTTAGATTCCGAAGCCTGACAGGTTCATCACACGACTCGTAAATTAGGAGATGTGTTTTGGATTTTTTGAAAGAGCAGAAGACATCCTCCTTAGTTGCTGTTACGTCGTACTCAAGAATCGTGGAGATGGAAAAGGCGTTGTAAATGATTTTTGTGTGGGAAAATCGAGTGTCAGTGACACTTTTGCCCACATGGTGTGGATGCGCGTGTGTAGTGGAAGAATTTCTAGGGGTAGAAAAGGACAGGTCCATGTGCCGTGGCTTGGTGTTTTTGGGGGTTGTAGAAGGTGTCCGTGGAGGATAAGGCGTATGTTGCAGTGTTTCTACGATATTTAGATGTCGTCAAATTGTATACTGACACTGTATACCAGCCATGATTCACAGCAACAAGACAGCACAATTCTGTACCAATGCTGTGACCGTTTGAGTAGAACCACCGCTTAAGGGCGCGTTTGCAAATGGGAACCAACACTGCGCCATGATGTTGGCACCATGCCTTCTACCCATCCTGACATGTTGAGCCCATTTCTTCAAACAGTGGACGTTTACCCTTTGAGCTTTCAGCTAAGTATGAATTAGCAAATGCCAGTAGTGAATTATGCCAAGTAGCTCACAGTTCCTCAGATGCCACTCCCACGCTGGCACTCTCACTGCTTTTGTCCCTGGACTGCTGGGTCCCTGACTGGTGACCACTGCTGGGTCCGCGCAGGACTTTGACCAACTGGGTTTCCATCTACAATCGCTGGCAATCCTTGGGAGGGTGGAAAGCCGGAAACGCCCGCAACTTGATTGAAAGTTGCAGTCCTAATCTCGTTGTAGTTACATGGGGGGGTTCTCAAAGTAGGGGAGCCCTCCCAATCGTTGATTAATACCTATCAATGCTCAATAAAGGAGGATTTGGGGGTCCCCCTATTTTGAGAAGCTGCCACATTGTAGTCAACACTTAGAATGCTCATTGGCTATTATCATTTAGAGTGGCCCGCAAACCTGCCAGTGATGTTGGCTTCGCCACGGTGAGTTTGAATATTAAGAGGTACCCAAGAATCAGGTCCCAGACTGAACTCAATGGTATACCTCTCGTGGTGGCGTGAGGGCTCTGGGTAAATCTTTGGGTTCCAGATGTCAACGGCCATGCGTCGGGCAATCTCGTTGCAATCCTAAGGCAGATTTGCAACGCAGTTGAAATGCAGGACAGATCCGGTCACTGTTTGGCCATGTTGGCCGTGTCGGGTGTCTTGAGGATGCTGGGGAATGATGGGAATCACTTTGTGCTCCAGATGCTACTGGTATCTCCTTTTTTCATAACACTACTTATTGCGTAAATTGTTTCGTTTGGTGTATATGGCTGGCGTGGACATCACTGTCCAATGACTAGTGACTCTACAAATGTGCCAGATGGAAAGCTGCTGAAGCGTGGAAGCACGCAGGAGATGTTGGGGATCCCTATGCCTCGGGTGCAGACCCCAGCTTTCTTCGCAGAGCGCTGCAGCAGCACGTGACACTTTGAATGAAAATCCTGTGTTTGGGAATATGGAACGGGAGATGGTGTGATTTTGTGCAACGAACCCAACCAATCCGAAAAAGAACCATTGTCAACCAGAATCAACGACCACTGTCAACCAGAATTAATCATTTGTCAACGCTGAATGATAAAGAGTCAAAGTTGAGCACATTCAATAGCCCTCAGTCAAGTGTTTGAATTTTTGGAAGTGCAAACCAAGTCAAAGAAAAAACATCAAGTAGTCCAAGACCCATGCAAGTCGATGAAACCTCCGATCGGGAACACTATAGACCATCGTTGGCAGCTCCGAGCTGAAAGAAGCATCAGAGTATCAAAGTATGATCCTACGGGTTCATAAGGACACAAAAACAAACAACCCTGTCCCCCTCAAGTTGACCACGGAAACTATGACTTTGTGTTGATCTGTCAATTTTTGGGGCCTTATGAACGACTTTTGATATGATATGATCATAATCATCATTATGATTCTTTGAGGGGGTGCATCATATCATCATATCCCATTCATCTCCCATTCTTGTTGGGCTTATCTGTATGCGATGTACAGCCAGGGCAGTTTCCTTGCGGATGTCCTTGGCAATGTCGGGTACCCCCTGAGCGGGGATGATGAGATCTGCTTAGAGATAGAATCTCCGAAAGGTTGGCATATGAAGTTCTAGCCAGACCTTTCAAGTCCTTTTTGGTACCCTATTCACCATGTAAGCAAATCCATGCACCATCCATTTACCATCCATTTCCAGCAATTCACCATCCATTTCCATCCATTTCCATCCATGTGCCAGCCATTTGCTCCGTGGATGGAACCACATCCGCTGATGGTCACGGGAGGTGCTGGACTTCGTGAAGCTCTTCGACCCCAAGGGCTTTGAGAAAGTCGCGATGACCAAGTCTCCACACGAACACGCCAAGGACAGCGCAGCGCAACTGCGCTGATCTGTCGTGGCGCAATTTGCATCACTTATTGTGTCATAAAATGGTGAGTTAAGAAAGGATGAGAACTGGGGGGTCCCTAGAGAAACAGGCATTTGTCATGAGATGATGGAACTGGTGCAGATTTGAACCGCAGCCATAATGATGAAGGGGAATGGTAAAATCATCGGCTACTGATTCTCAATCTGGTGGTGTTTATGAACAGCTGTGCTGACCAACAACAAGATTGTGATTGCCGGCCCAAGACTTGTGATGACCGCACCGAGCTGACCCATGTAGAAAAAGGAATGCAGAGATGTTTGTGAGGGTTGAGGATGCACGTAGCAGAAGTGATTCCTGTTGTAGTAGCCGTTTACGATGTTTTATGACATCTTTAATGACGATTCATGGTCAATAGATATGATTGACACTAGCAGCAGATGTGGTTGATGGTATGGGAAGCACAAGGATCAACCCCAAACTGCTTCAATGGCTCCCGTGTGGTCCACTTGTGCAGGTCAAGATACCTGTTGCCGCCTTTCTGACAGCCTGCATCCTGATGTCCAAAACCATTTCCAAGCAGAACAAGATTCGTTTTCTGCTAGGCCTGTGCCCGATCCTTTCTTTTGTCGATGCGTGTGGATCAATACCAATTGCCCTCCAAAAAAAGGGGTAGGTCAATGTCAAAAGTATGTTCTGCTCATGTTTGTGATGTTCACCTGTTGTTTATGGATTTTGACCCAAGACCAGATAAAGACGTGTACTGTACTAGTTTCTACCTTGTGTGATGGGATTGCAATCATCCATCAGGGCATTACAGGGACGTCGCATGTACAGTACCCGTGTTGGTCGTGTTGCGTTGGTCCAAGAGACTATTGGATTCATGGACAACCACAACCTGCATGTGTACAAAAAGTATGAGCCAAGTGTACACCCTGACTGACTAATATGACTAATACTTGCCGCATCGACCTGCAGAGATACAATTGTGCAAGCATACTCCAATGCTCTCCAGGTTGTGGGAAAGAAGAGGGAGTGAGCAAGGAAGGTTTTCATGTGACGATTTATGCATTCCTCCTTGTGGCTGGGAGATAGTACGCGCGGGGTTGAACTAGTCCATCCGTCAAATGCGTTATTTCAGCGGGTCACTATTGATTTGTTTCAATCTACAATGGGAGTGTACTTATGCGAATCATTGTATATCTATAGAGCGTAGCTATGCATCAGACCATGCAATGATGTTGAGGGTTTGGGACTGTATGTCATGCGAGACTCATTGCATGTGATTTCCCATCAGGTCGTGTCCTCTCACGTCATGTCACACCATCTCATGTCATGTCCTGGCATGTCTCAGTCCATGTCACGTTCCATGTAGTGCGTGGATGGGTTGATCTCACTGGTTCTTTGTATTGTCTTCGTTTGACGATTTTTCGTCCTGTCTACACTTGTTGCCTTTCCATTTTGGTTGGCTGCCAAGAGTCGAGTTGCTGTCTCGTTGGGGCTTTTTGTTGAACTGTTGAAGGGATGCCTCCTGGCGGCTCACCAGAGGAGTGGGCAGTAGACTGATGTCACAACTGTCATGGCGGGGCAAGTTGTGAACATGTGGCAGGTCCATAGGTTGAGCCAAGTACAACATGTCACTCTGCTGCAGTGATTGGCACCACCCGTCTCCAACGGCAGGGATCTTTGACGACAATGACAACTTGTGTCTGGAGGAGACGGAGTTCATTTCTTTTTTCCAGGCGTCGCAGCATGTCGTAGCTTTCATAATCTGCCTATACCATCCTATTCCAGACGTCATGTGAACGTAGATGTTTACAGTCTGTTCGTGATGATTCATATAGCTGGAAGCGCTCATGTTTTGAGCCTGTTTGATGTTGGTTGATGTTGGGTTGTATCCCCATATTCCTGCATGCCTAGCAACGTTTCGGCACACCGCCAGCTGTGAACTGGCAGCCGGGTAACAGCATATGATTTTGAACCAGCCTCTTATTTCACTAGCTGGGATTATTCCTCCGGAATTCCTAGGTGGAAAGTATCGATGTATATCCATGTACATCCCAAAGTATTTCCTTGTACTTTTTTCTTGCAACGCAAATGTTCGTTATACTCATTGATTCATTTTGTGGGTCCACAGGACTTACTTACTGTGCAAAGATACATCATGAATCATGATGCATCCATACAGGTGTACACACATGGAAACAGTAATGCATACATGCATACATACCTACATGCATGCATACCTACATGCATACATAGAGAGATGCACGGATACAGACATACATTAAGAGCACATCTACATGAAATCACGCATCCATGCGGCCATTGCCCACATGCATATTTAGGACAGGTAATATGCCCACAAGACATGCATGCATACATGTATACTGTACATCCGAGCATGCATCAGATGCGTAAGTACATGACATGATGCAACAAATTAGCACCCGTACATCCGCACTTACAGGCCTGTGTACATACAAAGGTACATGCACGCGTATGTACAATGTCAGTCGATTCCAGACATGAAATTTGTGTATTTTGGACGGACTTGCGATGTGCTTGACTGGATGGATGCAGACACGCATGCATAGATCCATGCATGCATACATGCATGCACGCATAGATGCATCCTTGCAGACATTCATACATGCTTACATACCTAGAGTCAGACAGGCATGATTTCATGTAGAGATGCATACATGCATGAATGCCACATAATCATGGATCCTGCGCACGTAAATTGACCATGATTGACCTGTGTTTGGTATATAGGTGCTTGCATGCACGCAGGTATGCATGTGATATATCATATCCATGCACCCCCAAGCACATGCATGCGATTGAGTGCGACTGCGAGTTCAATCATCCTTCCATTCTTCACCAACCGTTCACTAGCGTTGACCATCACCACCAGGTGTTATGAACTGTGAGCCATGCGTGTTTTCCATTGTAGCCATCATCATCCATAATTGGCCATTTTCAGGCATTCATCATCCACAATTGGCCATTTTCGGGCATTGATCAATCATTACTTCACCATCAGTGTTGCACCAATGCTTTGATCCGGTGAGGCCTTCTTTGTTGGCTTGGCAGCACTTTTCTCACTGAAGGGTGTTCCTCCAACTCAGAGTCGCTTAGCACAATCCTAGCATCGTTTGCCAGGAAATGAATGTGGGATCGACTCCATCCAAGAAGTTGGTCGAAGGAAGTTTGGAAGTCAAACATCCGACTTTATGGAAAGTTCTAGCAGTCAGCTGGTCATGGCGAAAACCACATTTGCCAGTCAAAACTGCAACAAGTTGGCATTACCGCATCGTTTTTGGAAGTCAAGATCTGCAAAATGTGCACAGCGCTGTGGCGAAACGCACATGTGCAAAAAGCTTATATACTCGGTACGTTCTTGGGAGTTCAGGTCTGAAAAAAGGCAAAAAGAAATGCATGTCAAGATCATTTTTAAAAAAAACTGAGACTTTTGCAACTTTGTTTGATGTTGCAAGAGGGACAGAGCAACATCATCACCACCACCACCACCATCATCATCACCATCATCATCATCATCCTCATCATCATCATCATCATAATCATCATCATCACCACCACCACCATCATCACCACCGCCACCACCACCACCAGCATCATCATCATCATCATCATCATCATCATCAAATCATCGAATCATCGTCACTAAATTATGATCATCACCAAAATAGCATTATAATCAATCATCATCCTCTTTGTCGTCATCGCTGTCATTGTCATTGTCATTGTCATTGTCCTTGTCGTCGTCGTCGTCGTCGTCGTCGTCGTCGTCGTCGTCGTCATCATCATCATCATCATCATGGTCAATCATTTGCAACATCACCTCATCTCAAACAGCTCTCTCTTTCTCTTCCTATAGGTTTTGTGTTCCGGAAACTTTTGCCACCGCCTGTGTGCGGTCCGTGTGTTGAACTAACGTGCGACATGCGCTGAGAATCTCAGGTTTTCCGCACATGTGGCACGTTATTTTGAAATGTTTTGAGATTTTTTGAGCATGCACAATCAGGGAAGTGTATCATTCCGCACCAGCTACATTACTTTGTAAGGTACTTCGAGGTGATAATGTGCATGGGAGGAAGATTTCTTGATAGGTGGGAAACGGTTGACCCATAGGATTCACTTCATACAGTAAGATCGACAAACTCTGATCCGCACATTTTGCCATTTCGGGGTTCCCATCGATGAAATCGGGGTAATCGAATTAGGTATGTAACGTTTCAATCGAATCTGATTGGATCCGAGACACGATCACAGAAGGGAAAGGCTGTTGCACATTTCCTGCGTCCAGGTTTAGCTCATGCGACTTCCTTCGGTTTCGGTATCGGATCGGATGTAGAAAATTCCGCAGCATACTGAGGAATCGAAGCGTTCGCAAAGTATATTTTTGCCAGGCGGGATTGTGCAGATCATAACATGTCAACATAACCAAGGGACATGAGTCAGATTAGCAGTTCAGTTGGTGGTGCAGCAATGGCACAGCATGTGGACCTGTGACCCGCCATGAAGGATTGGGGAATCGAAGTCAGGCTCTGACTCAAAGGAATCTTTGCCCTTTGGACTCATGGAGGACTGCCCTGGTTCGGTTTCATTGCTCAAGGTCTTTCATTTCAATTTCTTGCAAGTTGGATGCAGCAAATCTGTGAGGAATGGCTCCTTGGTAATATCCCAGATGGAGTGAATGCGCCCTTCGCTCTTCTCTGGCAGCGTTTCTCAATTTCAGACGAAGAGGATCCTGACCGCTTTGAGGACGAAGACAGGACTGACCTTCTCAGAGTGCCAACGGATAGAGCTCTGCAGGTCTTGGGAGGCTCTCGTGATGCTGGGCTTCCCCTAGTCACCAGACCCATTGGATCCCCTTGGCATTCGAACGAGCTTGATACAAGCAGTCATGGTCTACGGATGAAACAAGCAAGCAAGGCTGAAATCAATTTCGCGGCTTCATGAGGCTAGACACAGATGACGAAGAAGGGAAAATGTGTTTTAATGGTTTTATAATATATGAACGCACCGGCTGCCACTGCACAAAAAAACGACTCAAATCGCGAGAGAGGAGAAATAGAGAAGCCAGTTCAGCTCTAAGTTCGAGGTGGCACAAAAAGGCATTACAAAGTGCAGCACGGTCGAACCGTATGTTTGATAATGTGCCGGGAAAGCTCATTCTTGCTGGTGGCCTCGCATGTTATGCATTTTTATATTGCCAGATAGAAATGCAAGAAATGGGAAAGAGCTGTCAGTTGGCTCAACAGCATACAAATATGTAGGAGACTGCTCCCTGAACGTGCTTGGCTCCGTACAATGTCCTGATAGTTCGAAGGGTTTCAGCCATGGCTCAAACATGAAGTCCCCTCAGTGGTGCTTTCTCAGCTGGTAGCGCCAACATGGTGGTTTCTCAGAATAGGGGTACCCCAAAAAATGGTTGGTTTATTACTATAAATGGTTAATAGTGGATGATTTGGGGGTCCCCTATTTTGAGAAACACCCACATGCAAAAATATAGCTCCCGTGTGATGGACTTATGACCTCATCCACGAGGCCTTTGTTGACGGAGAGACAAGACACGAGAACGCGACACAGCAACAAAAAACTGCCACAACAGCTGCAACGGCCAGCAGCAACAACAGCTGCGGCCGGCTACTGCTACTCCTTCTGCTACTGCTAATCAAGGTCACAAGAACAGCCAATTTCATTCTTGCGCAGCAACTAAACTTCCCAGATCTAAGGCGCTTATTTGCTCCTGATTGTCCCGCAGGATTCAGTGTTTGGGTCAAGCTTGTACGGGTTTACAGTAAAGCCGTGCCAGAAATTTGAGCACATTAAAACGATGTCACTGGCGTTTGTTTTCGCCAATTATAGATTAGAATAGATCAGATCCGTGTGATTCACTGCCACGAAGCATCTTGATACGCACTGATTCAGCATGATTCAGCAAGAGCTATGACTGTCAAGTCCGTCCAAGTGCTGTTTTGTTGAGTTCGGACGCGTCGTAGCGACTGAATCTGCAGGAAGTTTCGACTTTCCCATACAGCTCCTGTAAATCCACCAATGGAGACATCCACCGCACTGGACCACAGCTTTTTGCAGAGAAACGAAGTGATCCTGGCTGAGGCTATCTACAATCGATGCGACTCAGCCCCAACTTGCAAACAAAAGGGTGTGGAACTGGTTTCAAGAAACTTCAGGCATAAATGAATATGAATGACATCTCGGATGCCAATTTGTGCGTTGCAAATTTTAGATTGCGAACTCTGTTGCTTCATGTGGTCCATTTCTGCACTCTGGGCATGATCATGATTTACAGCATTTTATATCATTTCTACACTGATGACTATCCCATTTTTGATTATATTGATAGTTATATCATTTCTACGGTTCATGACTGTTCCATTTTTGTGTTCAATAGTAAGGCGCTCGCGGCCCTTTTGCCAAATGTCTTACTGTCAGATCGATGGCAACCCATTGCCAAGCCGTATCCAAGGCATCGCAAACGCAAGCTGGCACTTGTCCCACGCAGAAGCTGAGCGAGCAGCCCAGCAGCCCATTGATCCGATCCTTGGCAAACGATCAGCAATTCACGATGCAAAAAAGATGCTTGAAGAGTATATAGATGTATATAGATGAACCTTGAAAGTGTAAAACTCGATCACTTGAGACCATGTAGTCATGTAGATAGAAGCGATGGGTTGAATGATGCAGTTGAGACATGTGTGTTGGATTATGTTGAATTTGCCGTTGAGCAAATTGTTGGATTGGACAAAGGATCCTTCACTGGCCATCACTTTCTCATTTGGCCCAGGGACTTTTGGGCGGGGAAGTTGCACCGGGCGTTGGATGAGACGGAAAATGCACATGGACTTGGAGTGGGGCTCTCAGATGCTCTCAGAGGCGGCTAAGATAACCTCAAAGCTAGAACCAGTGCCTGCAATGGCTGATATGTCACTAGGTAACCGATTCAAAAGAGATAAGAAGCAGCTGTTGGACATAATATGTTCATAGTATTTGTACGTATGTGTCATCCCTCTTGGATGGGAAAAAGATCCTGTAAGACACTTTGCAGGAATGTCTCCAAAGAATTCAACTGGACATTCTTGTGCTACGCATCTTGAGGTGAAGATTACCCTGACGGCTTTCTTCAAGAGGCTTTGTCCACGTGCCACTCATCTCCATTTGCGAATGTTCCACAACTGGTTGAAGGACTCAGCTGGACCCAGTCGTCCGCTAGGGAGAAGCTATCAGGAAAATCATGTGCTATCTAAGACAAACAAACTGTTTGTCAGTTATGCTACGTTGTAGCTTCTCCAAGCTGACACCAACCTGTAGAATCATATAGACATAGATCATCGATGATCATCGAATTTACTGCAAGAAGTAGAGCCTGGAGGATCTTGCAGACTGATTTTCCGAGTGATGAAGCTTACTTTTCGCCTCTCCAGGAGAAAGAAAGCCTGGATGACATGAAGCAAGAAGCCCTGCAGTTCTTTGACCGAAGGGCAAGTGGGGTTGACACCAAAGCTCAAGCAGACAAGTGCAGTGTGATGCAGCCTGTGTGTTTGTGTAATCCGTTATTTGTGTGTGCAATCCTGTGTGTAATAAGGGACCTTTTTAGCTGGAATTTGTCAAATCAGTTTGGAAGGACACAGCACTTCGCTGGAACTCTGTCCAACGAAGCTACCAGTGCAGTGGGATATCCAGCTTGGCCAGCTGGACATACCTGCGTGATGTCCACCTCATTGTTTACTTTTTGGTTGTCATTGTCATTGTTGCCTTGTGGTGCCCTCATGGGATTCAGCCCTCGTGCACTTCGATTCTTCCCTGTCGTCCTTTGATACCTCGGTTAAGACCCAGGCACTGACGATGACGACTCTAACATCTTCCATTTTCCCATAGTACTGCATTGTGTGTGGTGTTTGTGTTTGTGTGCTTGAATTGCTAGCGCATGTGTTCATGTGTTTTCCTAGCAGCTTGCGCAGACAGATTTTTTTCAGATAGAATGTTGAGAAGCTTGGGTTTTTGACCCAGTGGCTGTGATTCTTGCCCTTGCGGAGTCAAGCGCAGAACCCTCCAACTCCGAACATCTGCAAACCGTTTGTTCATGAATAATGTTTGGGTTTGTGAAAACAAATGACCGTGTGAAATTTGTGCTTTCAGCTATTTGAAGCTCCCATGAACAGAGGCACTTGTAAGTGGATCGGAGGTTGTGATTCTCCCCTTGCTAAGGCGTCAAGAACGTCACCAATTGTTTCGAGCGTACATCAGCAAACCACCTCTACCTGCCAAAGTCCGCCAAGACCTGCTGAAAGGCAGGCGGGTAGCTGGCTAGCAACACAGCCTAGCAGCCTCATTTATGACTGTCATTGTTGACAGTAAACCATCCATTTTGGGGGGTCCTTATTCTGAGAAGCCACCCTTTCGTGGGATTCATCAGTCATCACGGCTGACACCGGCTGACTACATCAGTGATTCTAACCCTGGCCTCACTGAGGAACCAATTTTTGTGTCCCTAGCTTCAAGGAATCGACTTCGGATTTGGAAACACACACCCTTCATTGGAAATTCTCAAGTGAACAGATTTTAAAAGAGGGGGATGGGGGGGCTCATAGTACTGTATCTAAGCTAGTTGGTCTTCCTGCTCAATGACCATTGCAACTGGTGACTTTGGGCTTGTTCAGAACAGCGGAGTTTTTGGGGCTGCCCAAGTGACCCACCCCAACTATGGAGCGGAGAAAAACACCACAAACAAGTTGGCACATTTTGGACTGGAGTTTAGGATTGGTTGTGCACACGTTCTTTCCACCTGACGTCTCACTCTGCACCATTTGTTGCTGCCATGGTTCCAATACCGTATTGTTTGTTCGAGCCATGGAAAGGGAACATGTTGATTGACTCTCTTTGTCTAGAATCATGTGATTTTGAGATATTTCGATCAGGATGATTTGGGCACCCCACTGTTACACTAGCCAAGCGGTATGACGGAATAGGACGGGGGTGTTGTTGATCGCTCGCAGTCTCTTATGGTCAAATTGTCTGGAGCAAGTGGAAGTTGTGAGAAGCAACTGAACCACTGAACCAGCATTGACAGGAGCAATGTCCAGTAATGTCCATGGTTGTTTCCACCATCAAGCAGTAGCCTCGCTTGTTCTGAGCCATTTGTTCTCTTTGCGAGTATACTTTGACCGAATAGTATGATCAAAACGCATAGTTCCTTTATGCTGCTCTCCTAGGGCTTCAAGAACAAGCTGTTTGCACTCAGCGAAATGGCTGGCCCCACTTGGCCTCGATCATCCTTGATCTTGTCTACCAAGAAGACAGGTTTCATATTGGTTTCATATGGTTTCATGAGTCTTATCTTGGCGGTGACAGGTTGGGAAGCTGCTGGAAGCCCAGAGTTTTGAGCAGCCCACAGGGTGTTGCAGCTTCCTTTGGAGTCCAGAGTTCTGCACAAGCCACACATATCACATATGTGCATTCCAACTTTTTAGACATGTCAATTCTAAGGAGACAAAATGAGGCAAGCACTGTTTCCAAGCAGATTTCCCTCGAGACCACACTGTATCTATATGTAGATATAGACATCTAACTATTATGTGTGTGTATATAATATATGTATACATCGAAATATTATGAGTGTATAAAGTGTGTATGTATATATATATATGTACAAAAGAATGTTCATTCACGTGGCATTGGGGCATTGTGCAGGAGCATCTTCATTTATTGCAGATGCATTTGTTTGACTTCAACTACGAACTCAACTACTAATTGAATCAACTCATCTAAGTGCATCCAAATAGCTACATCTAACTAGCAAACCAACTAGGTGTCTAAGTAACTAACTTACTAAGTGACCAGCTAGATCTGGTCACTACATTTGCTGCTGGAACCAGCGCAGCTGTGCTTTGCCGAATACTCCACCACCGCCCTCCAAGAACAAAAGCAAGGAACGGAAATCCCTCGTCCCGAACCTGAGGAAAAGCATGTCTTGCAACTGTTGGTATTGTTTTTTTTGTTCTTGTTGTTGTCGCTGTTGTTGTTGCTGTTGTTTTCATGGTATATTCCGCCTCCGCTGCCCTGATTAATCCTGCGCAGGATAAGTAATCTTTCATCGCGGAACATGACAGAGAGCATGGGCAGCCAACCGTGAAGGTATATCAACGAATGTACATAGTGTCCTAGTGTGCCCAGAAAAGCTTGTTGGTACAGACTAAGCCACCCGGAAACAGTCATGAAACTTTAACACATCGTGTATCTTGCTTTCAATCTTCATTCAAGAACGGCTAGCTTGTGTTTGAAGTGTCACACCGCTACGCTGACGCCAAGAAGTGCTTTTGTCCATGCTCTTCACCTTCCGATAGCAGTGCTGTACCGTGACCATCCATGACCATCAACAGACCTTCCAGCATTGTATTCATGAAGCAACCTTAAGGTGCACATACACCCATGATTTCTGACAACGGGAGAAAAGATAAGGATATGCAGAAAATATATCGAAAGGAGATTGGAAGAGAGACCACTGAAATCCACTGAATGGAGGAGATTGGTTGCGAAGAATCCAATTTGTTTGCGAAAGTATTGTTGAGCCACATGGTTGTTTCTCAAAATATGGGAACCCCAAAACTGGTGGGTTTAATATTCTGAATGATGAATATTGGCTGCTGATTTGGGGGTGCCCTATATTGAGAAACCACCACATATCTTCGGGGAACATGACATGGCACATGGTTTGCGGCTCAGGCAGATAGCTTCTGGGCTGAATTAGTTTTGCCATCAAGTTGGGAGAGGCAGCTGTAATTGCGTGTCAAACAACATGGCTAGCTGGATATTCAAGACTCTTCTACTAATCCATAGAAGATCGTCTTCAGTCGCAAAACACGAGTCACGCCGTTCAGTCGCACTACGGCCCCAGCGATAGATGACCAAGGCATTGAAGCAATAGACAAAGAAGAATATGTGGTCGGTAACCCAGATCCTGAGAACTGCAAACTTGCTGAGACCAGGATCTTGCGATTGATATACTTGTTTATTATTTATTTAATTTGTTTACATAAGACTTGCTACATTTTGCAAGTTTGTCTTTGTGGACAAAATCGATGTCCACTGCATTGAGGGACATGTTGGTAGCACCACCAAGTAGCACCACCAAGCTCGCATCACTTTTCAATTTTGGCTCTGGGTCGTGGATGGGTGGTGCAGAGTTTTGTCCATTGCAATTTTTGGTCGAAAAAACGATGCAATGAGTTCCTTTCTCTGCGGGATTTTGTCCATCTCTATGACTTGCTTCATGTTTTTGTTTTTGCTTCATGCTGACTTCAATGTTGTGGCCTGCGATTACCGTACTTCTCTATCCTAGTCTGGAATGCTCTGTGTATTTGTCAGCTCCTGATTTGTCTCATGATTCCTCTTAGGTCCCTCCAAATTGTTGCTCATTGATTTTTTTGCTTTGTTTTTACTTGTTTCGTACATACACAGTGACATTTATATATATATATATATATATTTTTTAATGACAGAAAGAGAGATGTTTTTGTTCGGGTGGACTCTGATACGACGTTTGTGTGGGTCCTTCGTTGATGTCAAGTATGTAGGATGAAATATCTGAGTTCGAGCCTGCCTGGGACTGGAGCGCAGGCTATTGCCTCTCCAACCAAGTGCTCGGTAAAACGATGACTGGTTTGATCAAGTACAGAGGTACCCACTGTCTTGCATGTTTTTAGTGATCCATAAGGTCCAAAAAAAGGTCTAGAAGTCAGAATGTTATAGTTTTTTAGGTAGATTATTTTCAATTCTTTTCATACTTATGACCTCTCGATAGCATCATGCAATATCGGTTATGATACATTTTGTGAGAAGGAACGAAATGAGAACGGATAGAAGATGTTCAGCTTTTGTTGGCAAATTTTGGTATCTGTATGTGCAAGTCTCGCAGGTCATTCCAGATCTTAAATTTTGGATATATCGTGTTGTATCACTCTCTTTGTGAATGATATGAGTCATGTCTTGGTATCTCAAGTGATCTCCATCTAAGTGGTTTTCCCTCGATGTGTGTGTGTGTGTGTGTCATGTTTGCGTTTTATGCTGAGGTCAAATTTTGCCCCACAGATTTCAGAGCGCATGATGGCAACACAATGGTGGATGAAGTTTTGGGCAATTTGCTGGCCGGCCATGTACTGCTCTCAGCAAGAAAATCCGTCAAGCAGATCGAACACATCGGTTGTTGTTACGCTGCGTCCAAAAGATTCCTTTGTCAAGCCTGGTTCGCGAGTGATGCCATTGATCCCATTCAGTAATCCTCTGGAATCGCCTTGTCAAGGCTTCTAGACATGTGGTTCCAGTTCGATGTTGATCTCATTGGGTGGGGAAATCCTCTCGAAACCATTTTTGTCAAGGCTGCCAGACAACAAGAGACAGTTCGGCAGAAGGAACGGCTTTTCGTCACTCGACAGTGACATCGCGCAGCCATACTGCACTACAGTCCAAGCCAGTCGGTTCGTGGGTTGGAGTGTTTAATCACTAGTGGAAACCAGTAATCCCAGCTGTTTCATACCATGGTACAATACGTAGTACAAGGGCATTAGGAGCGGGCAGAAACCTAAGCTGCTTGCAACAGTTGCTCTTTGTTTGATCACCAGATGGCAACTTGATGCAGCATAATTGCTGTGGAGGGCAGTTACAGCCAGCGCTTGCGCATCTCTGTGTAGGATCATGTCACTAGGAAACATGGTGCCTGTTCAGCGTCACGATGTGTCAACATTTGCTGCAGCAGAAAGAGGAGCCATTTGCGCATCTATCATTTGTTGATAGTTGGGCCCATTTTTCAATGACCATGTTCAGAAATGGGCCCTAGACATTTTGATCACGCTTTTTTTCTATGCCCGCTTCCATTTGTTAGTGAGCACTGAAGTGGCGCATCACAGTGGGGACCACATCCCTACACATGTGGCGATTGGAGTAAAGCCATTGCCATCGGTAGATGAAAATTCCACGGCTCCCCTCGCAGACCGTTCTCGGATCTTTTGTGGTCACTTGCTTTGGCATGAAATCTTTGCAGTAGTCCCGGCACTTCTCCAATGTTTGAGTCCCTGCTTTCAAGTTCGCCACGTAGCATCAACTTCAATTTCAAGTGCAAATGAAAGTCAACATCCCACTCGACCCCACCCCACCCAACCCCTTCTTCTATGTGCAGGCAAACGTTAAGATGCCCTACCTCATCTCACCCTACCCCACCTCATCCTACACGTAGCATCAACGTCATGCACAAAAAGTGAAAAACATGACAACTATTGGAAAATCACGTTTTTCTTGCGCGTGTAACGACGACGATGGCATAAAGTTGCCGGTTGGTGAATATCACACACGGATTGACCGAATTCATATGTATGATTCTCTATATGTATATAGATATGTATATATCTTTATACATGCATTTTGATATTGATATCACATCGTTGTCATTTGTTTAATGCCCAAATTTGTTGCTTGCTTGGTTCGGTTGGTTGGTCTGGTTGGTTTGGCGGTTTGATCGCGTATGCTCCATATCCTGATGATCAGTAGGTTGGTTGTATCAACCATCATTGACTGTTGTCAATCAGTCATAACAAGCACCCATTATCATTGTCAGGATCAACCATGAGACAGTAAGCGTAAACCCACTACACCCAAGGTTCGAAGTCGTGGCGGTTCACTGTTTTTCTTGAAATTAGCTTGGGATATTTTTTTTTCTAAGTCGTGGCGATTGCAGCGGTTACTTGGTGTTTTGCATATTGTGTTTTTTTAGCATCGTTGTCATGTTTCATTATAATCTGTTGCGGTCAGCTTGTGATTTGGAGTGTTCTCCTTTGTCATGCATTATTCCATTTCTATAT
>VSDK01000007.1:324305-342957 GCA_009767595.1 Symbiodinium kawagutii
AGAGCGTCGATTTGCAATTGCTGCTATGCCATGCTATTCCATGTTATTCTGCAAAGGTTTTCGCTGTCGTTGCTTTTATCGTATGTGTATGTACGAGTGTACATCTATGGGAGGATGTGCGTAAGACCGAAGTCATCCTCGAGCAAGTGGTTGAGATGATGAAATTGCATTTCACTATCCATGAATATGCATGAATATGCACACATATTGAAGAATATTGAAGACCTCTGCTAGCATCCTGGTAGCGAAACCAACGCCCGCATGCACTCGCTGGTTCGAACAAGGCCAGAGCATCACGACAGAGCTACGCAGAAAGTTGCGAGGAAGTGTCTGTTGGGGCATCTCGGAGCTCCCAGTTTTCCAGCCTGGTAGCACTGATCCTGAGGGACCCTTCGCCCCAGTTGCTGACCTATTGCTATGCCGTGATAGCATGTGATAGCAGGGTTGGTTTGATGGTGGTTGCAGGCATTGCGTGGTATGATAGCAGGCATGAGCAGGCATGTAGTTGCTTTCACTCCACTGGCACCGTGCCATTCTTGCGCCCTTGAATGATCTCCAATCCAGTGTTGTCGTGTCCTCGTGTGATTGAGACAACTGAGACATCCGTTGAACCCGTTCCACAACCGTTGAAGCTGACCTTTGAAGGTCGCGGCTTTGTACTGCTGCATTCGCTTACGAGGCGGGAGAGGAATTGAAGACCCAGCTGAGCAGCGGTCGAAAGTCTACTTTTCATGGTTCTGGAAATCATTCCCCACATGTTCCCATACATATCCCATGCATATACGTGCTGAAATGACCATTTTTCCATATGTTCCCTTTGCTTCTTAAGCTTTGCCGTAAGTTGATTCAAGATTCATGTTTGCCGTCCGCAAATTGTAAGACGAAACCCTCTTATGTCCTGACAGCTGGTCTGGACCATCATGTGAGTGGCAACGAAAGCTACCGTTTGCGCAAAAAGTGTAAGCGAGGCGCAAGGGATCCGTAAGCGCAAAATGTTTCGTCAGACCCCTGGCCCACATGTCCCTCTTCCTCCAGCACAAGACTTTTATCTTCTGCTAAACATGCGGATCCAGTGCTTTGTTTCGCCTTCGCTCAGTCTTACTTCTTCATTGTGTATGCACCTTACTCCTTGTCGTAGTCTCAATCACAGATCTTGTTGAAGTCAGCTAAACGTCAGCAAGACTTTGGAAAACCTAAGAATTTCGAAATTGTTGCCACAGGCCAGGTCTATCTATCTCCAGTGACTGTTGAACATGGCCTCCGCTGTTGGCTGCTTTCCACCAGCAGGTACACATAGTGCACTGTCCGCAGAATCCCAACATGAACGAACCGCTCCCAGAGTCTGATTATCAGGTCTTGCAAAACGCTTTCGACACCAAATTGAAGTCCCACTAGTTCAATTTGACACCAATTTGACACCAAGTCGTGCTTAGCACACGTTGTCTCTCTCGGTTTGTCCGGCTTGTTGTTCGAAACCACCGCTCCAGCTGGTGTTGGGCTTGGCAGTGCCAGGAGTGCCGCCCAGTGTCATGGATGCACAACCTCAGGGGGTGCCGTTGATCCTGTTGGAGTCTCAGCGCGATGCAATTAATTGGTGAATGCGGGTCAAATTTGTGCCCCAAACTGGTTTCTCACTGTTTTTTTCCATGTTTGTTCAACTGTTTTCCACGTTTTTCCAAAGAGTTGTCATTTATTGGTTAGTTGTGATCCAGATTTCAAATTGCCAGTGATCGTCAGGTCTGGGCTTTTCGACTGTGAGCAGAAGGTCTCTGTGGTACATGGTCATGTGACCCGAATCAAGGACATTCTGTCGGGCCTCATGTTTTGCTGCCGCTCTTTACTGTATGCAAATGATTGCAAATGCATGTGTATTTGCATGTATGTATGCATATGTAAATAAAATACATATACATGTTCGGGTGCACAGATGATGATACTGCCAGTTTTGCATGTGCACTTTAGTACACAAATTGATTAAATGGTTGGGTTCATTTATGTGGTTTTCTAGTTCGGGTGAGCACGATTGATATGGAAAGAAAGACTAGGACACATTAGATTCTATTGGCCTGGACCTGGCTGAATGCTAGATACTGGGGTCCTTAGCTGTGGACATCACATAGAACACCAACGGAGGGGATTTCGTTAAGTACAATACATGGTGTACTATGGTGCACTCATGCATCCATGTGATTTAAGTTTTCGATACCGAGAGTTTGATGGATTTTCGGTTTGATGATGAGTTACTTGCCGGGCTCCTTGTTTGCCAGGTTGCTTGCTCGACTGCTTGCCCATGCTTACCGCTTACCCCATTGCCTGGTTGGTTGCTTGGTTGGTTTCTTGATGTTTGCTTGATTGCTCATTCGCCGGTTGCTCGGTTGGGGGCCTTGTTTGTTTGGTGCGATGGCGAACCTGTGCAAAATACTTTCAGCGTGTGCCTGTGTTCGTAGCTTGGTCGGCTGTACGTGGCCGTGACGACTGTGAGGTTGGACAAGCAAGCGGCAGAGATTGTTTGAGCATGTTCGGGCTATGTATGTAGCGCAACTCTGGGAGTTTGGCACAGACCCAGCATCCAAAGCTGGTTCTACCAGTGAATTCATGGCCTCATTGTGTGGTTTCTGAAGGGATGGGTGGGCTGTGAATTACAGAGATTGCAGAGTATGGTCAGGCTGCAGTGATGGTGGAAAGGCTGTAAATCCTTATGTTTTTTACATATCTAAGAAAACCATTTCATGATGTTCAACCATTCAATGACCATTTAATGGCTCAACCATTTAATGACTCTCATTTGCACCAGGTAGCACAGGACACAGGGTCTCAGCATACACATGTGACTTGATGTTCGGCAGGACTACACTGAGGCAGGAACCTCAGCTACCTTCAAACTTTGGATCACCTGTTGAGCGGGGCCACCATTTTCTTTGGATGCTCAACTGGTGATCTGAAGCTTGAAATTGAGCAAGTTCGGAGTTGAACATTTTTACATATGTTTACTTTCTAAAAAAGGTTGGCACAAGCTCCGATGTCAAAAAGCCAGCTGTCATGAAAAAAACGTACTTTGAGTGCCTTGGAGTGCCAGCGAGCTGGTTCTTGCACCTTGGATTTTGGACATCGCTAAGATTCATATGTCGCGGATAAGTCCATATTAACCAACCAACAGCCGTGACCAACTTCAGGTCATCAAGTCCAAGGACGAAGTGGTCCTGCATGCGGGTTTCCGACGATTTTCTGCTCGCCCCATCTATTCCGAGATCCCAAGGAGGGGAAATGTAGCAGCTGCTCACGAAAAAGAAAAGTAATTAGTTGGTGGTTTGAATTTTAAACTTTTGTTTTCTCCCTAGTAATCATTAACAAATGGTTGGTTGGCTTGCGCATATTTTTCATGACGGGGTGGTTCACCCACCAACCAGAAAATCTCTTTCCAGAACCCGAGAGTTCTTCAGCACCAAGCACTGCACTGCTGCAGGAAATCATCCACGAGTAAGAAGTACAAATTCATGCGCTTCTTCCATCAGGAGGTGGGATGGCGTCCATCATTGGTGTCCCAAGCCATCCCTGTAGAGGGCTATGTTTTTTAGTCATCGCTTCGGATCAATTTTGAGGCTACATAAAAAAGACATACTGAGCGGATGAAGCCCTAAAGCCACGTTGCTAAAAGCCCATGTTCACGCTTGTTCTATTGTCTAGAATAGTTTAGATATGCTCAAATTGCAAAATTACCTTGATTTCAGCTAAGTCACCGTCGTTTCTATTTTGCTCCGCTGTTGTATAAAAGCTTGGCCTCCTCCTAGTCAGCTCCATCCTGCCAAGATCACAGCGTGTGCCTCATTTTATGCGCCTGTGGTGTGGAGACTCGGGAAATTTCAATGAGATCATCTCCTCAAGGGTTCCGCGATCATATCTCGAGCGACTAAGGTCTTTCCGCCCTGTCGGCTATTGATGTCGGTGCAGCCTGAAGGGGCTTGGCTCTGAGAAGAGGTCTTAAAGGTCTTGCAAGGCGAGTGTACTACCTGGTATATAGAGACTAAATGATCAGCCCATACTTTAGAAATCACACAAGCATTGTGACGACTGGTCATATGGAAGCAGGATGAAGCAGAATGATATTTGCTTCTCGGAGATTGTATCATTGGGATGTCAACATCGTAAGATTGTATGAGTAAAAGGTCAACATCACAACCTCAAAAGTACTGTACCGAAACAAGAAAGCAGACATGTTTGGTACAAGACATGCCTGTATGCATCGATTTGCTTGGCCTGCACCCCCAAGCAGCGTTGTCAAACAGGTTTCTTAGTCATTTTGAACATTTTTGAGCACTGTAAAACACAGTAAATTACTAATTATCCAATTGGATCTGCAACCGTTTCTTGGCCTTGTGTTGTTATTGTTGCCTTATGTGGGGTGGCCAGTCGTTTGTCAATGCACGCTGAGAGTTTGGGTGAACACAAAATCCCCCACTTTGGACCGCTTCTCGGCAGCATCATCCTCAGCCCATGAGGCCATCAGCCCTGAGTTGGCAGCGGCTGGAAGCGTTTGGCCGCCAAGTTGGACTCATTGGAAAGTCAGTGGAACACATGGCAACACTGAGCCAGTTCTTTCCGATGACTTCGTAGCCAATTCAGGCTTTCAAGTCATGTTCATTCATTTTCGTCTACTGCTTTGCTCATGATGCAGATTCCAGAAAGGATAAATACAGATGAAATCACGTTACAACATTACCAGAGAATCTTTGATGTTCACAAAGTCCAGCACAAGTTCGCAGAAGATTGTCCCGGTGGCGTAGTTTTGGCATGTTTCCACCAGCATCAACCAAGTACAGCCTATTGCACCACTCACCAATTTCTAGGATTCCCCAAGCAAGTGATGGGCCCATTGCTTCATGCAGTATCTAAAGGAGGCGGACGATGACAGAATTTGCCGCGACAAGAGAAAGAGAGAAATCACAGTTGAATAAAGCCAGTTTGGATAGCTGAATACTTGCCGTACATGTAAGGCCTTGATAGTACTTGAATGTAATAGTAATTGATACATAGTGAGTGATTCTTCATAGACCTTCATAGGTGTTCACATGACCTCACAGTGACCGTGATCGTCGGCAGAAGCTACCGCCAGATTGTGAGCGTTGATCCAAAGCAGCTGATCATCAAGAGGATCATACTCACAGGAGTGCAGGGTGTTTGTGTTTGTGTAAGTGGTTTGATGATGATGCTGAGGATGATGATGATGATGATGATGATGATGATGATGATGAGGAGGAGGAGGAGGAGGATGAAGAGGATGATGAGGATGATGATGATGATGAGGAGGAGGAGGAGGATGATGAGGATGAAGAGGATGATGAGGATGATGAGGATGAGGAGGATGAGGATGAGGATGAGGATGAGGATGATGATGATGATGATGATGAGGAGGAGGAGGAGGAGGAGGATGAGGAGGATGAGGAGGATGAGGATGAGGAGGATGAGGAGGATGAGGAGGATGAGGAGGATGAGGAGGATGAGGAGGATGATGATGAGGAGGATGAGGAGGATGAGGAGGATGAGGAGGATGATGATGATTGCCATGTTAATGACGATGACTTTGAGTTGTGGATTTTGATATTTATGTTGACATCGTCGTTGTCGTTCATGTCACTGATGTTGCTCTTTATCTTTTGGTTTGGTCACTGTTGTTTTTGTTCTTTCTATAACTGCGGCCTTTCTCATAGTTTTGTTGCTCTCGATTTTTGGTTTTTGTCATCGCTCTTGTGGGTGTGCTTGATCTGGTTGTTCTTGCCGGTGTTGTCACTGTTGTTGTTGTTGCCGTTGTTTCTGGTTGCTTTGGTTTCTTGTTTCTCGTTCTTGTATAGAACTGTTGTGTCTCTCCTTGATTTTGTTCATTCTTGTCACTACCGTTCTTGTTTCCACTATGACGGTGTAGTAGCGTTCATGTTGCTGTTCGTTCTTAGGGGTTGAACACCCTGACTATCAGGATGTTTGATGGAATTTGACGGAAATGGCGCGTCCAGTGCATTACGAATCTACTGCTAGATACTGCTGGTTTATGATGTAAACATCAAGGAAAAGATGCAAATCTACGACTGCTGGGTAATGAATGCCTAGAAACACGTTGCGCCGGTCGTGGCCGCACTCCGCTGGCTGACAGTGGTAATCATGTTGCTCTTGTGGTTGTTCTTGGATGTTGTCGCTTGACATTTTTTGGTTGTAACATGTATGTACTGCTACATTTTTATTTTGTCGTTTTTGCTTCTTGTTTCCTCTATTCGTCTTGTGTTTCTCTGGTTTTTGCATCAGGTCTTGCTTTGGCTCCATTCTTGTTGTTCATTGTAGTCAGTAGTGGTCCTGTCGTTGGTTACTTAGTTGCCAGTCTACGATTGTTTTCCCTCAAAGAATACTGTCAACTCAAGCGCAAGGCTGGACTATGGATCAGCAACTATCCGCCCAAAATATAAGCAGTGAACCCATCCGAACAGTTGGACGATCGTTTTCATTTGGATGTGAACAGCTCAGTGAGCCCTTTCCGGCCAGTTGCTGCAGGATATCCTTTCCGGACCCAAAAGAACAAAGCGGTGGCACAGATCCCAGACCGTGATGATTGCGATGTACTGCCAGCTCTTTTGATTTTTGGACTTGCTTCCATGATTCAGTAATTTGTCTAGACTTGTTAGGCTTGTTTAGACTTGTTTAGGTTTAGATGCTGAATGAAACAAGAATTTGTGGTGATCAAATCAGATATATAATTAATCACGGAAATTTTCGTGGTCAAAATAATGGTGATCGGGGAGAGCATAGGGGATAACCACCACTAGAACAGGAGTTGAAGGTGAATCAGTGGGAATTCTGGAAGTACGTGGTCGTTTATAGATGTTATACCTATTTTATCCTATTTTCATTGGCTGAAATAGGGGGAAGGCCCGCTGGAAAGGCTGTGTTTTGCTTTGAATCTACTGGAATCTTGGCCTCAGGATTGCCAAAGGGATGTCAGCCTGCTGCCCTTGCTTGGCGGATGTTTTTTCCTTTGAACCCATGAAGTTTCTCCCCAAATGCCACCAGACTGCAGGTTCGCTTCATGTTCTTCAATCCATTGGATATCAGATGGTCGCTTGGATACAGCAAGCAGGGCAGGTGAGTAAATCGCTACTTGGACTCCAGAAGCCACATGGTGGCCATGTGAACGATTTAAGGGTGACATACCACCGGTTTCCAAAGATCAAGGAGTGATGGCTGCCTCAAAGCCCGTGAATCTATGTACATCTCATGGCAGCAGTCGACAACGTGAACCTTTAGAAAAGTTGTCATGAAACAAGGGCTGAAATCGGAAGCATCAGTGATCACCCAGCTGGGTTCGCCACGTGGCTTGCCCAATCTTAGCCGCTTTGAGCTCGCAGCGTCACAGGTTTAAACCAGTAGAACTCTCCACCAAGAAAGGTCTACGAGGACTGCAGTGTCACCAGTGTCACCTGGAGCTGATGAAAACTTGCAAGTTGGCATAGGCTAAAGCAGGCTTTGTTAGACCAGTTGTGCTATCCGTGATCGCAAAAAGGGATTTCTTTATGCTTGGAAGGTGTATGTGGCATATGTCCGGCGTACACACATTCAGATATGGACATAGATAGATACACAGATAGACAGATAGACAGCTAGACAGATAGACAGATAGAGAGACAGACAGACAGATGGATGGATGGATGGATAGATAGACAGACAGATAGAGAGATAGCACACACACACACGTCATATGATCATTTTGCACAAATATGTTCTACTTGATTCTATTGTATCAAAGTGTTTTCGCTTGGTCGTGATCTAAAGCGAGCCCTTCTACGGCAGGTTCCTTCCTTGAACATACTCAGCACGACTCCTTGAGAGTGTTGCAGGCTTCACATGTGTGCACAGAAACTCCACCCTTTATCAGTGCAAAAAACAGCGCCCAAAGGAAACCCTTCACCATCTGCGCGTGCGTATATGATACAGCATTGCATATGCATCCGCTGTGATAGAAGATGATACAAGTCTGAATACATGCCTGCATGCACACGCATAAATAAAGGTGTCTCCGTGTGTGTGTGTGTGCACATGTTTGTTGTTGTGCTTCGATCCATCTCACCAGCGGGACCTAACCTTCGTTTCGCAGGTCACATCAAGGAGTCCCTGGGAACCCACGGCTATATGAAGTGCCGCTTCAGCGCTCATATCAAGCAGGCAGTCGTGGGGAAGCAGCTACTGAAACCGGTGGGTCAATCCTTGCAGAAACGAGTGGTGTAGTCAATTTATAGTGATTGAGTAGCTGTTTTTTGAGAGCTCAATGACTATAAGGTGACTATGAAGCCATCCATTTTGACTTGTTGGTGAAGGAAATGTTAGATCAAAGATCTGGTTTTTCTTTGTATTTGAGGTGGGTCAACCCTGCTTTAGCTGTTGGCTGCCAATGAAAGCACTGCCAGGATGATACGGTCTGCATGAACCTGTACAAGCGCGCCCGGAGAACCCAGGGGTAGCCGAGATGGAGCCGGCAGGAGAGCCACCGAAGTGTGAGGCACAGAGCTCTCCGTGACGATTTGTCGATGTTGCTTTGGTCACCTGGATGTGGCATGGTGTGGCTGACTAGGTGCCAGGTTCACGGTTCACGGTTTCGCCGAGCATAAAAGTGACACTCGAATCTTCTCACTGCAATAATGAGGGGGGTTCTCAAAATAGAGAAGCCCAAAAAATGATTGGTTTCACTCCCAGTTGTTTGTTTTTTCCAAAACAAATGATGCAAATGGACACTTTGGCTTTAGGAATCTCAGTAGAATTCGCACAGAACCCCAGCCCACCGCATAATGTGCGTAGCATCAGTGGCAAGTTATGACATCAATATCTCCCCGCCGCACCCCACCGGTGCTGACCCATTGGTGAAGCTGGACCCTGAGGGTATATAGATACATATATGTACATATAGACATATGCATAGATCTCGAGACCTTTAAATGTGCCAATGAATATGTATATATGTACGTATAGATCTCGAGACTTGTAAATGTACTAATGTACATATGTATATGTATATTTACATTTGCATAAATCTGTGTATTTGTTGCAGTATGCACGTGCACACAAACGTTATTTTCCCCCCCACCCCAACTCTCCGTAATCACAAGGAAAACGACGAAACCCTACTAATGCTCTCAATTCCAACTACATAGTGACTTGAAGTTGATGGCTTGTACACCGTAGTCGCCCATCCTGCTTGGCTGGTCAGTGTTTTCAGCCGTGCCACAACCCCTTTGTTCTGTAAGCCTTTTGCTCTTGGCACACCTCGACAAACTCAGGTTTACCCCAAGTGGCATCCTCCTGCTTGGGGTGGCAATGCCAATGCTTCCCCCGAAGAAGCTTGAGGTGTTGGTGAAGCAGTTGGTGAACGTGTGCCAACCAAACAACAGCTGGGCATAGCTACGAAATCTTCTAATAGATCTAATCGCATGTTTACGACAGTCCTGCAAATGATTGCATATGCGTATAGGCGTATACATGTATGTAGATGGATCGATCGATCGATAGATAGATAGGTTCAACTATTTGCATACGAATAGCATGAATAGCAACGCAAACAACAATGGAGACAAGCAACATTGAGCTTCGGCTAAGTGGTCGCAGGTTCATACACTGGTTCAGTCAGGTGTGGGTTGCCTCTTCTTTTGTGGAATTATATTTCTTGAATCCAAGAGAGTAGTTCTGAAGAAACTTTAGATAACTTTGGATTGTATAGATTGTGCCAATTTAGCTATCATGGTGACCATTGTGCAAACATCCAGTGGATCCTGGTTTTGACTTGTCCTGCTAAGTGGGTTGAGTTTGTGAGCGCAACCAAAGTTACAGTTCCAGGACACGGTGGCATCGCAGCATCAGGATGATGTCACACATGAAGAGAACCGAAGATTTACCGATCATGGCCATGGCATGAATATATGTATGTATACATTTTACATATATGTAACCATGCCTACTGGTACCACAATGATAATGATTATATCATGGTATATCATAGCTAATAATGGTATATCATGGCTAATAATGGTCTATCATGGTTAATCATGGTTACAACTCTGGTTGTTATCCATGTTAAGATCAGCAAACCGTGGCCATGTCGCTGTCGTTTCGCGCCAGGATACAGTGCCAAGTGTCTCACCGTGGAGAAGTCACAGTCAGCTCTGCCTCGGGTGTAAGAAGCTGCTGTGTTTGCCAGGTTGAAGTCTTTGCCAAGCGTGATAAGGATATATAAGGATGGTTTGCAAAGGTCAACAAGGCTTAGCTGATGATATAGATGAAAACATATTATAGATGTGTATTTTTGTTTACCAGTTGCTGCTTTGTAAGTTTGAACTTTTCGCTTGCATGGACTTCGCTGGCTGACCGAGTGCGACCAAGAAGAAAAAGTCTTTGCAGTTGAAAAAATTGACAGCTCCTGATTGTGGCAAAGATCCTGCGTAGTGCCAATCCTGGATTATTAAGCCCCAGATTGATTAATAGAGGGTAATCCCCAAAAGCCTTGGTTTCCCATCATTATTTTCAGGGTTTCATTCGTTGCAGGTGCCCAGGTTCTTTTTCATTCCATCACCAGTTGTGCACGGCGGTTGTGCGCCCCAATCCAAGGGTATGGTTGCCTACACAGAGGGCAAAGCAAGAACAGATGCACATGAAAGGAACACGGGTGAATGATGTTTCGAGCATGTGAGAGGTGATGTTGACAATTGTCAGCCTTTGATTAGTTGCCATTTACATTTCTGCATTTGGAATCCTGCGTATAAGGAGGTACTTTGTTGGCTTGACTGACGTCAGTGTGCAGGTTTTGAAGCTTCAGCAAATCCAACATCGGCAGAGCATGGCCTTGCCAAACAAATGACAATTTGGGTTGAAGCGAAGCAGAGGTGTTTCATTGGCACCACCCTTTCAAACAACGATTTGCAACTGAAAGAGCACTGCACAAATGAGTTGTGTGGCGAGTCACCTCGAAATACTAGCTTGGCTCTAGCTTGCCATGTGTGAAGATTGATCGTCACATGTAAAGATACTCGGGTAGAGGGCATATGTCAAGCCCTGGAACCACAGTGCGGTCTATGTTTCACCTGGATTCGCACTCCATGAAAAAACTGGCCGAGTAGGTGCTTCACTTTTGTCTTAGCCAACTGAACCGTTCGGCGATCAACCGTTCCTTCACCGGCTTGCTTCACCAGCACTGAACCATCATCCGTTTTCATCACATGACCATGGTAAGCATGAATCATGGGCCAAGATTCAGCCATGTAGAATGCTTCAACCACAATTAGGTTTAAGAGCTTTGATTCATATAAGTCTTACCATGGTCGTAATAGATATTACAGCTGATTTTTTCACATGACTATCCATTCTGAGAATCTAACTGAACCGCAAACCATTTGGTTAAAACCATAGTGATCAACTATGATCAATTAGCCGATTGGTAATGATTGACCATTCATTAACCATTTATATAGCATTTAGTAACCGCTGTTTACCCATCAGCAACGGTTCTTTAACCATTGTTTAACCAACAGAAACCATGATTATCTAACCAATTTTAAGCATCAGCAACCATTCTTTCACTATTTGCTTCAACCATTTCACAGCATCGCCATGGCGACCGCCCTCTTTTCCGTTTGCTCCTTGGAGCACGCTGTTTCTGGTTCCACGGGCACGGTCTTGGCGACGGCGCGCAACTGGGCGGGGGCCAGCAGCAACCGGCGCCAGCAACATAGATCAGCTCGTGAACGTAGGCATAAACCATGATGAATCCAGCGAAGCGACAAATCACCCATTGACAAGTCGCTCATCAATGAATAATCAGTTTGATTTACCATTAACAAATCGAATCTAATCATACAAAAAATTCAAGATTCACCAGGAATCACGGCTCCAACAGGGCCTTCAGTTGTGAAGTCGCTCCCAGCTTCGCCCGTTGCAGTTGTTGCTCTTCCCCTTGGAGCGCTTGAAGACGCTGCTGCAGATCGATCCGGAGGCGTACCATGGGCCATGGCCTTGGATGGGCGGATCCCACCATGGGTGCCACCAGGGGAGGCATCCAGCCCGAACGCTCCCAAGGCTGTCGGATGTTTTGCGCCGGGTGCTTCGCGATGAAGGCTGGATCGAAACACCAGATTGTGAACGCTCCCAGCTCTGTCCATTCGAATGCTTTGATGGTAATGTCTCTTGGGAACAATTTTGCCTACACTCATGTGTCTAGTAGCCGTAGTGCAGGGTGTGTGTGTGTGTGACATGCATCACGATGGTTTCTTCGCATAGACCGGAATCGCAATCACTGTACGATAATGGGCTACCTTGATGTACCTGCAGTATCCTGCAGTCTATTCTCCACACAAATGCCCGTGTATAATCAATCATATGCATGGTTACGTATATGACTTGATATGCATGTGTAAAGATATTTGCACATGTTTTCATAAATAAGAAATATGTATATATATATATATACATAGATGAATGTATATATATATATATAAAAATGCATTGTACATTTGTTTATGCTTATATCTATATAGATATATCTAGGGTGTTCTGTAACTACTGCAAACTATGAGACCTCAACACTACGGCTTGTTTTCCAACAGCAAATCTGTTGGTGCAGGTGCCTCCGGTCTCTACACTGGCGCGCCCCCCAGAATCCATTCTTGAGTCGTCAGTATGTCGATGACAAGCTACAGCGTGTGCCATGAAGCTAGGTCAGGTAGCACTGATTTTTCTGTTGCGCAGTCCAAGGTTGCACACCAATGCTTCAGACCGTGGGATCTTCCAACTTTTTGTACTTCTTCCTGTTTCAAGGTCTTAAGGACATAGATGGGAGAGAAGAAGACATGGATTGACTTTGATCAAGCCTCCAAACCAATCCAAACCACACCTTCATCGGGTCATAGCGCAAGGCATTTCACACATCTTACAAGTTCTAGTTGCTTGCCTATTCTTGTGATAGTTCCTGGATGTTCCTGGGATATGCTCCTGCCTTAAGCAGCGTGACCTGACATGAACTTCGACGGGCGCAAACCAACCACTTACCCGGAGCACCATGTCGAAGTAAAAAACTTGCAGCAACAATTGAGCAATGAGGATGTTCTGGACAGGCTCGCAAGCCGTACTCAGAATCCACGTTGTTTGTGGCATTGTGCCCACTCTTCAACACAAGTGCCTTCACACATATACCAGCTCAGTCATAGAAAGGAGTTGTTGGTTGTTTGTTGGTTGTTTGTTTTAGGGTGACATATTCTTTCATACATTGGGGCATGGTATCTTCACAACCCGCGACTCATCACAGCAGAAGAGTATTCATCAACCAATCAGCCCACTTCAAAAATCACCAGCTAGATGCGTTTGCCAGCGGCCCAACTGGTAGTTGGGGATGCTGACCGGCTCGTGACAGGAGCCGTTAGCTCGTGCATTTGGTCGTGAAGAAGGTGCCACAGCCGTTGTTCAGCAGATTTCAGCAGCATCCCTTGAAATCTCCCTGCAACGTTATTTCCCCAAGCCAGGGGGAAGCAGATAAATGCAGGCACACAGACATGGATACACAGGCTTGATTTACAGGTAGAGATATGCAGCATGCATTCACAAGGTACTTGTACGCATTAACCCTCCCAACCCAGAAGTGGGCATCGACACCTAACAGACAGATGCATCCAAACATAGATTCACAGACCTGCGTAGAACCTAAGGGAAATGAATACCTCAGTAGATAGACAGATACAAGTGCACTAGTGCGTGCATGCGTACGCATACTCCTTGATGACCTTCTTGGGGGGTATCATTTACGGAAGCCAAGCCGCTGAGTCAACAGCTCCTTTGAGGCGTGGTTGGCTCCTACGAGACCCTGGCCTCCTCCGCTTTAGCTGGCGCTTTGAACATGGCCTGGCCTCCTGGTATCACCGTATCCTGGTCACTGATGGCTGGACGCGGAAACCTAACTGATGGCAAAGCCTCGCCTTTCCTGCACATTTTCTCCATCAACTGACCGATTCAGTGATTTATTATGAGGTTGTAAGCGTGAAAATCAGGAATTCCTTCGGAATGCGTCAGCGTGTGTTTCTTCCATAGGCAGCCACGTGTCGGCATGCTACATGCTTGTGTGAACAAAAGGCTCTTCCACAGGAACAGAACCATGGAGATCATGGTCAAGTCCACATGTTTTTCTCGTAAAAGGTCAACTTATAAGCCAACTAGTCATAAGACATATACAAGGAGATATCATGGTATATTTGTATATCTAGACATCATGATATATTTCGGTATCACGATATATTTCTATATCATATGTATGTGTATATATTTACATCATAATCATAGATAATACATATGTATGTATCAACATATATATATATATGTATACATATCACATGTGTATATATGTATACATATCACATGTGTGTATATATATATATATATGCCTATTCCTTGCAATGGGTTTTAGTAAAGCCACATCCATCATTGATGGCGACCTCCCAAGAAATGGCGGGTGCCCTGAGGTTTTCACGGAGCCTCTTTGGCGCGCTTCCGTTGTGGCACAGGCGCGAGCCCAGGAAGGGCGGATGTGACCAGTGACCGGGAGGATCGCCCTGAAGGAAGCACTTGGGTCTTTTGGTCAACGGTGGAAGGCTAGGGCTTAGGATGCTTTCATGGGAATTTCGTAGGATATAGTGATAGGAAAATATCCAGGGCAGGTAGGTGGCTTATTGACCAGCATTGATGATGGTTTCCTGTGATTTATCCTGTAAACCAATTGCTTGAGAATTCTTTGAAGTGGGATGACCCTTTGTAGCGACTGGTGCCGAAGTTGCCTTCGAAAATTGTTTCAGGGTACCCTGGGCTCTGCATTCAACAGCGGATCAAATTAACCCCCAGACTCTGCACATGAAGAGGTTTCAAGAGCTGAATATTCCGGTTGATTGACTTTGCAAATAGTTATTATTTGGTATCACCAATACTGTTGCCGTCGGATCAAGAAAATTTCCTGGGCAATGCTGGAGGGCTGCCCTGGGCTTGGACCTGTTTGCGATGAGAAGCCTTGAGCAAGCTGAAGTTGAAGAAGAAGGTTTGCTAGAAGACTCTCATTCAAAGGACCGAATGTGCATTGGTGCTTTCACACACTTAGTATTGTGGGAAACCCAAACAAACCTTTGTGATTGGGGTGTAGAATGCTCCCTCTGAAATAAGTGAAGATATTGACTGGTAGTTCTCGCTAAAACGATGACATGTATAATTTCTATATTCCCACTATGACTATTGTCATTATCTTTACTATTATCATCACCATCATTATTGTTACTATTATTTCTATTGTCATTATTCTTATTACTATGTCGTATTATTATGTTTCTATTTACACAAGATATACATCTAGAAATATATATATATACATGCATGTTTAAATGCACGGCACGTATACTGCAAGCATACATAGAACATATCTATATATATATATATATACATGTACATACATTAGATTTGCAAATATATCCTTTTATGTATATATATATATATATACATGGTCCTTGCAGCAAGTGTTGCTGTGGGCGGAGGCCATCCATGGCAAAGTGTTACAAACCCTCCATCGGCGAGTGATGGATTTCTGACTGCACTACCAAAACCAACGACCAGCGACGAGAGATGACCATACACTGAGCAAATTGTCACTGGTTGGCGGTTGAGATCTTTTGACATTTCATGCTTACAACTGGGATTATGCAAAGTAGATCGTATTTTGCGACGGTGCAACATGTGTTGTTTCCCGCTTCGGCTGCCCTTTCTTTGATGTGCAAAGTCACAAAGTTGTCGTTTGGGTCAACTGCAACTTGTTCCATGGTTCCGGGTAGAAGTCCATCCTCAACCCAGAGAGGATCAAACCTAGCCCTCCAAAAAGGCACTTAAGTGGCATGAAATGCCGAGAAGTTTTACCAACTCCGGGTCTCCAACGGAAAAATCCGCGTTGGCATTGAGACCATATGTGCATTGTGAAGTCGGATAGTGCCTTTGGCGATCGTCTGCGATGGAAAAAATCACTCATAGAAACAGCCAGGAATAGAAACACTGATGTACCCCCAGGACGCCCGTACCAGCTGGAAATTGCCTGTTTCTGCTGCGATTGTGCTGGCGGGAGTTGCTTCTCTTGGTTTCTACCATCGCATCCGGCAGGCTGGGGAGAGACTTGACATCGGTATCAATCGTTGGTTGCTTTTTCAGTCGAGTCAGTTGCAATGCTAGCTCTCGTCACCTACCCTGACCAGAAGTTCTATATTACAACCACAAAACCATGTGCTCGCAAGATGACACACACACACACACAAGAAAAGTGGATGTGGGAAGCCTATGTATAACTTGGGAGATCCATTCTGTATGCCTGATTCAAACCAACTGTGGTTTTCAATCCACAGGAGCAATAAAATCAGTCTTCTTGAGGGCACTAGCCCGGCATTAACCATCATTGACATTCACCGATCGTTCTTAGTCACAATAAGCATGATTTGTCATTGTGAAAGTAGCATGAATCAACCGTTGTTTATTCGAAAAAAGATACTATCGGCCATCAATCAACCATCATCAGCCACTGTTGGCCATCACTGTAATAGTGTGTTCAACCAACCATTCTCCTCCATTGCAAAACCATGGTCACTATTGCCTGATACATTGTCGACCAGTGCGCTTGCCCAGGCAGATGTAAGTGATGCAACTTGTCATCAGATCATTTGTTCAAGTCTTTGCGATTTTAACTCCCTCCCCCGATGTTTTTTTCATTCCCTAAAAATAGCACGGGTTTAGTAGGACTTCTATGGGGCTTGGAGAGGTCTCAAATACTAGGAAGGAATTCTTGAAAGCAATTCAAACTGCAGGTGGCACTGCTATCACAGCATCTTAGGTTGTAAATGAGATGTCCGAGCCATATATGTGTTTGCGCTGTCACGAGAAAGAGACTCTTGGCCGCAGCCAAGGAGCTCCTGACAGAGTTTCTATGTTGATGATTTCATTCCAAACTTCCAAACCATCAGAATGATAGGAAGATGAACGTGGAAATCCGTGTCAAAGATGTGTGTTCTTTCATCCAGTCCGTACATGTTCCCGCATCGTTCACTTGGGTGCTTCTTCTTTCTTTGGAGCCTGGAAACTGTCGCCTTCCCAATCCAAAAGCATCCCAATACTATCAATACTTGCCATTTCATATACGTCGAGTGGTGCATACTGCGCCATGGGTTTCCATGGGTCACGTTGCAGGTCCCATTGCTCAGTGTGAGGTGCTCTCTCGGTGGCACTCAATGGACGAAATGCCCCGCAGATCGACCCTACTTCTCAGAAATGCATTGTACCTTGGTGCAACAATGTGCAACACGCTTGGAATCGAAAACGGAGTCCTCCCGAAATTTCTACAGGATTTTGTGTGGATCTTGTGTGGATCAAGCACACATTAGGGGATGTTTTGTTTTTAAGAAAACGTGCGGTTGATCAGTGGGAGCCACCCAGATCTCGTCGAGGTTGACCTAAAAAGCTAGCCAAAGAATGCCCTCAGTGACCAGCAAACTGTGACATGACAGCTGGGGCACACCCAGAACAAGAGTCGTTCTTCAAACACTAAATTATACTAAATATAAATTATTGAAATTCTGTTAAAAACCATGCTTCTTTGATTTACAGTATTGTACGAAGCAATAATGCACAGAAGCACTCATGATGCGGATCGGAAAAGCCAAAGCTATGCAAATTGTCTTCCAAAAATACTTGATGTTTGCCGACACTCGGGGACTTTTGCTCAGTCTGCAGTCAGCCAAAGGTCAGACCCGACACAAACCCCACCAGGACACATCATTATATGGTTTGGTGCAGAGGGAATTCTCTCAACCCTTGTTGCCAAACTGAAGGGAACACAAACCATCATAGACCAAAAAGCACGATCCATTTCACTAAACTGGTGACTCGCCTCGGAGCGCTCGGAAGGGATAGATGTTCCCTATCCCTGTGGCTTGGGACTGGGTATTTGAGCATCCCATCGACTGCATGATGTCTTCAGATTCCGTATTTTGTTTGGCTATGCAGCAGAAATACCCAGACTCCCTTGTAGGCTGCAGGTGTGTGTGTGTGTGTGTGTTACAGTGCCCTGCATTTCGGGTGGCTCTCAGGCAAATGTCTCAGCTCGGAGGTCACTTGGTGGAAATGTTTGACTCATCATAGATCATCATAGTGAGAGGCCTTGTCCTTTCGGAATCATTCCATGGAAAGTCAGAAGTTCGCTCAAGAGTTTGCCACAGCTTGGGGAAGTAAGGGCTGTACTCGCATCAGTTCCACTTGACGGCAAGCACCTTTTCATCCCCCAGCAGCATTTGAGGTGTGCGATGACGAATCTCCTGGTTGCTTTGGCCTAGAATATGAGCTGTTGTTTGCCGCAAGATGTTCAAAGTTATGCAGCATATGCACTCGAAAACTGGAGTAACCCCCAGTCATCACGGACTTTCCCAGCCTGGAGAAGCACGAAAAAAATCAATGTCACTCATCGCTCCGTATCCACAAGATATCACAAAATGTTCATAGCTGGCTCGGCAACTTTCAAGGTTTCACCACATTCAGAAACCATGGTTCAGCAACATTCAGCAAACGCAGTTAGTGCGGTTCA
>VSDK01000007.1:344215-360361 GCA_009767595.1 Symbiodinium kawagutii
CAACAACAACAACAACAACAACAACAACAACAACAACAACAACAACAACAACAACAACAACAACAACAACAACAACAACAACAACAACGACAACGACAACGACAACGACAACGACAACAACAACAACAACGACAACAACAACAACAACAACAACAACAACAACCACGACCACGACGACTACGACGACGACGACGACGACGACGACAACAACAACAACAACAACAACAACAACAACAAGAAGAAGAAGAAGAAGAAGATGTTCAAGCACCTAATGCTGTTAACGATGCAGCTGATGATGATGGTTACTATTTTGACTACTATTGTCATGATTCTGAAAGGTACAGTAGCAGTAGATAGCAGTAAATATAAATCATTGCAATGATATGCAATGATTGTCAATTTTTTGTGGTTATGATGATCCTTGGGAGCAGAAAGAGAGGAGGCGAAGGAAAAATACTAAGCACCAAAAGGGCGGGGTGCGCCATTGGTTGATGATAATCTTGCGAGATTCTAAGGAGATCACTAGCTTAGGCGTTTATTTGTCAAAAAAATAATTTGTCAAAGCAACACCGTCAAGGTAAAGCCAAAAAGGGAGCAGGAGACATGGCGGGAAAAACAGCACCTTTCTCCAATCATATTGGCATGATGCCAGACTTTGCCAAGGGCCGTGAATCAGTTTGCTGTCGTGGCCTGTAGCTCAGGATATGTCCAAGTTCAGCTCCCATCTACAATCCGCACATCGCAGAGTGCGGAACGAGTTGTGAAGAAGATTCTCATGTCGCAACAGTCCAGCCTGAGCAGCCTCCATTGGTCGTCCCTTTCGTATGCCCGAAAAGCACGCAGCTGGTCACGGGAAGCAGCTTTTGCTTTCAGTGTGTGAATGTGTGTGTTTGTGTGCGCGCGTGTGTGTGTGTGGGTGGGTGGGTGGGTGGGTGGCTAGGTGGGAGGGGGTGATGAGTGATATGGCAGAAAGAAAGGTGTCCATTGCTTTCAAGGCACTATCAATCCAAACCTTGGAAGCCCATCACCCACTGATGCAACCTTGAATATCGACCTTGATCTCAGATGACTTGGTCCCTTAGTAATCTTGGTACTGCGCTCCTAAGACCTGGTTTTCACCCCAGATAGGCTCACGGGTTACCTGAACTTGACAACATTTGACTGTTGATAGCATTGGTGTCATGTCGTGAGGGGCCGCCCCGTTGACACATGGGCTGCCCAACTTCAACTGAGGTATGGGCAGTGCAAAGTTCTCGGCTGTCATCAGGATAGGGGCCCCACTGTTTGCAACAGTGGGGAGTGCATGTGTCACTCAGCAGAAGATGGGAGCCTGGATGGGATGGGACCACTGGCACCAACAACCCATAGCACTGGACCAGGTGTCATATCCTTGATTGGCATAGGGGCTCACATGGGGTCGTACATTTGGAACTCATATGTCATCCTTTCTCAGAGGGAAG
Organism: Symbiodinium kawagutii; assembly: GCA_009767595.1. Lineage (NCBI taxonomy): Eukaryota > Dinophyceae > Suessiales > Symbiodiniaceae > Symbiodinium > Symbiodinium kawagutii. The sequence goes on from VSDK01000007.1 coordinate 345,676, forward strand.
GTATGACCAGCCTGCCCTGAGAGTTCGTGTGCCTGCCGCGGCAGGTTCCTGCGAGGGTTGTACTCCTCCCGCCTCCATCTCTGGCCAGTGGGCCCTCGCCAACCGCGAGCCAAATGCCAGAAACAACGGCAGGGGGTGAGACCGAGAAGATATATAAGATAGAATGTCACAAGATATTACCGATCGAATGTCAGGCAGAATGTCAGAAGGTATGCCAGGTGTGTCAAATAGAAAGCCAGAAGATATGCAAGATAGAAGGCCAGAAAATATGTCAGATGGAGCGCCGGTTTGCATGTCAGAAAAGATACAAGATAGAACGCTCCCAGATAGAATGCAAGAAAGAGTGCCAAAAATTTTAGGAATGATGTCAGAATGATTGGAATGTGATAATGGGGAGCAGGGGAGCACGCAAAGTACCCTTTGGTGAACTAACATGGCAATGAAAAATCCAGAATAAATGGATGATTTCCCAGGGTTTTCCAACAAAATAAGGGATTTTCCATTGCCATGTTAGTTAACCAGAGGGTAGAGTAATTTGTTGTTTTATTCCTGCGTAGTCGTAGTGAATGTGCTGGAAGTTTCGTCAGCCAGGACAGTTTGCTTTGAAATTCTGGGACGTTTAAGTGCTTGGTCAGGTGACTACGGACATTGTGCGTACCGGGGCAAGTGTTTGAAAGAAGCTGCCTTCGACAAGGAAGAACACCTTTGTCAAGATATTACCTTCCGCACCTGCAGAATGTTTGGTTGCCCTTCAACCTTGGGAAAGACGAAGTGTGATGGCCTTTTCAATGGATTTGGAACATACAATTGCCTTTGCGAGGACAGAGTTTGCCGAACAACATGACTCACATGGACTCACATTGTTGTTTGGCTGCTTCAGTGTGAGTAATGTTTGTTCAAGATTTCCACAGAATCCAGAAATATCCACAGTACCTTTGCTCCCGAGGAAGGCTATTGCTACGACCCTTTGAAGTCGCAATGCACGAAGCATGGTTGACAGTGTAAAGCTGATTGTGAATTGCTGCCTGATTGCTTCAGCATACCGCAGAAGATTTCACCGAAAGATGGACAATGTTTTCCGTTCGGCTCTTGGCCTTTGCATCCTTTGCAGGCCTTTCTTGTTTCGCAGATGCTTTGGGATCCCCATTCGGACATTGCATGTGTTGTTCACAGTGTCATGACTTATAAGTTGGTGCATAGTGCATAGTGTTCAAGTACAAGTATGAAAGACTTCAAGCGATATAGCGGATCATTTCTTGCCATGTTAGAAGTGTTCCTGTTCCAAGGCTGTTTTCATGGGGTTCTCTAACTTTGTCGCAGACCAATCTTCTATGACTAAAGGTTGTGATTGTGCTTTAGATACACTGATAGACTCAGATGAATGGGACAGCAGCCTTTGAAAAGGACACGGTTTCGGTTTCACTGAAGATCTAGCTTTGCCCAAAGCCAAAAGGCTGCTTGGTTCGGAGTAGTCCATACTTCCTGCGGAAGAAAAAAGAGTCAGAGCTTGTTCGAGGTTTGGTGGTTTCCAGCCCTGCTGTCTCTTACCCACGGTTGCAACTGTACCCCGCATGTTTTTTTGGATCAGCTCAATTTCAATCAAAGTTCGGGAGTTTGTGATGCACAGAGTGATACAGATATGGTGAGATATGATCTTTGTGCATTGATAGTACTTGAGCAGGAAGAGTGTCGATGCAGTCTTGAGCGTGTCAGGCAAGCAGTAGCAGAGGACTGTATTGCTGCGACATGCTACGATGATACAAACCGTTGCGAGCATCGCAGACATAGAATAGTTTGATACTTGTATTCTGCTCGATGCCTTCGAGAGCCTTTGTAATGATATAGTATAGTATAGTATAGTATAGTATCGAAAGTATGATAACATATGATAAGAATTGACAAACTCACATAAAATGATGGGGGATGTTTGTTGCATTTTTCAACTTGACTATCACCAAAAACTGTGCACTACACTTCATGCTAGCACCTCTGCCTGGGGGCAGGGCAGTGGGGCAGGCCAGAAACGATCAGAAACGTTCATTTTGACCAGTGGCATTTGATGTGTCATGTGGGGATTTCTCCAAATAGGGAACCCCCAAAAATGGATTGGGGGGATCATGGGGGATCCCTATTTTGAGAAACGCCCATGTATATGTCGTCGATCAAAGTTGTGTTTGAATATTTGAAATCCCCGGCTTATTCACCGGGGTGCAAATAGAGCTCCAGAAACGAACCTCAATCCTTGCCAAACAAAGAATGGGGTGCTTCCAAGCAAAGCAAATGCTCCAATCCAGGCGAAAAAAGACAAATCCGCTGCTTTGCTGGAAAGCAATCGATGCATGGAAGACATGTGAGGGCCCATATGACCTCTCATGGTCCTAAGTTTTGTTGCCATGTTTGTGTTTCGGCATTATGCGTCCCACACCTTGTAGGTGGTGATGCTCCAGACTTCCCAGCAGTGAAGGCTTACATTCTACAGCTATGTTCATGGTGATGTACTCGTAGTTCATTTCAGTATTTGTTTGTACACCAAGACTATTCAAGGGATATGCTGGTTTCTCAAGCCAGGACTTGCGGACCCCCAAGGTATGGTGGGTTTATTGCTATTTGAATGGTTAAAAAAACTTGATGATAACTGGGGGTACCCCCATGACTATCCAAGGAATGTGCTATCGATCCAGACTTTCAGGTCCCTTTCCGGTCCCCCAGGACAGCGACAAGGGAAAACCACGGGTGGCTTGGACTCGCTACAAGTTGAACAAGTTGAAGGTCATTCTTAGGGGTTACCACTGTTCAACTCCATGTTTATCGGAAGAATCCTTTCGAACCAATGGGTTCATTGGAAAGAAAAAACTATACTGGTCAATACTCTTGACCCAGAGGTATCCGTCGCAGGCGATTCTATCGCTTTTATACGCTCCAAACACGAGATCCGCGATTCATGACCGTCTCCATAAAGGGAGAGCCTCAAAAAGCTTCAGGTTTGTTACTTCAGCATCGTCAGCAGGACCAAGTAATACCAAGAGATACCAAGAGCTCAAGAGCTTTCGGATGAGGTCAGCGGTGGTCAATGAAGATCCGGTTGCTGACACGCACCAAGGTTCGAAAGAAGTTGCTTGTCGACGTGGCGTCTTTGCCACCGTCTGACTCTTGGGTAACTCAGAATCGTTGGCCAGTTCTGAGAAAATCCAGCAGTAGGACTCAGTAGAACTTAGTAGGATGAGCCATCGGGAAATGTCTAGCTTCAGGATATTCCAAAGCTCACGTTCTCATCTGGCTGGTGGTTTTAGGCATGTTCCATTTTCCCTGTTATTTTCCAAATGGTTGGTTGGTTGGTCCGCTTCTCAAGTGGTTCACCAGGATGAACCAGGTTGGTTGACCAATTTTCTTCATAGGTGTGGTTCAACCACCAGCCATCACCAGCCAGTAATGATTATCAAACTCGTGACCCGACACATCGACCGCTTCCGCTCCACCAGGTGCATCAGATTTGGGTGGAGGAGGGTGCCAGGCAGAGACCGCGGAAACGCTGAGGTAAAGGCCCATGTCGCCTTTGATAAATGACCTGGTCTCAATTCGGGTTCTCGAAATGCAGAGAAGGATGTTTTGTTGATGAATCACCTGGTTCCATGAGTTTCCATCACTTTCCTAGTTTGGGTGATTCATGTGGGACCCCTCGCCAGCATTGAATCAGAATGAATCGACATTATTCAGGATGTTGGTGAGTATTTGAGTGGGATGTTCATTACTTGTGTAGGGCGCCCTTTGCAATTCTCACGATCGGAGTCGAGATCCTCACGATCACTGCGGGGTCCGGCCATAAGAAGTCCCATAGGAATTTTCAGTGGCCAAAACGTCTAAACTATCTGTAACCCACTTTTGCTCGGGGGGATTTAGAATATACTATGATGAATCATCGCCAGAATTGAGTCGAGCATCATGTCATCCCTTTTTCTAGAGTCCCCGGGAAGAAGCCTGGATGTAACCAGAATGGGATTCAGCCACTGCAGATAAGCCACTCGGCACACCAAATGGACTGACTACTGCCTAAGTTGGCATAAAAATCAGATACGAGTGAAAAAACACGAACTACATATTGAGCCCCTATTGGATTGTGACACATCATGCTTGCTATTGGTTGATTATATGATATTATATGTATTGGGAGAACCTTGAAGAATCTGGAAGGTGGTGGAGCCCACAAGTTGCAACTGCCACCAGGGCTTTGTGGCGGGGGCTTGGAACCTCATTGTGGCTGGTGACGAATCCAGCTGGGCACCCAGGAAAACCCCTTGGTGGGGGGATACAGGTTGATGATTTGTGCTTGCTACGATTCGTTTGCATGTTATATATGCATGTGTGTGTGTGTTCTGTGTGTTCGACTTGTTTGTGCATTTGTAGTTGTGGATGTACCTGCACCCTTTATGTACGTATATATATATATTTTTTTTGTTGTTCACTGATGTGCGCTGATGTACAGTATTGGATCAATCGTTTACAGTTAGATGATATTAAACTATTAGTTAAACTATTTGGTGATGGGTTCTCATGTGGGCAGATAAGTGTGTGTGTGTGTGTGTTGTCGGTCGACATCCGTGCTTCAGAGATTGATTCAGATAAGCCCTCGATATTCTCGCAGGAATGTCAGCAATGTGACTAGACAGGATGCACCTAGATTTCCTCTCCGAGGTAATCCAGTTCTTTGCTTATGACTTCCTCAAAGCCCTCTATGTGCATGCTGCGGAGATTTCTGCTGCAGAGGCGAGAAGATAGCTTCTCAAAACGATCAACGCGATCATGGATTCTTTGGCTGTATGCAACATTATCAATGATTAACCCTCGTTAACCATCATTGACCAGCTGATTAGCCATCATAAGCCATCATCAACCATCATTTACCATGGCATATTCAGATGGTGGTGTCGGTGCTCGCGAAGCAGCGTGTCAGGCTTTCTTTATCGGAGCCATCGCAAAGGCTTTGGCGACGCTCCTCACATTCCCGCTGCAGGCAGCGATCAAAGCCGTGAAGCAATCCAGCTGTTGATGGTTGGGAGCCGTCTAGTACACAATGGGAGAGGTCTGTTGAATCATGTTGACACATATTGAGAGCTCGTTACATTACACGTTGTGTCAGTGGCTGTTTGTGGGGCTACTAATTGGGTATATACATATTTACATAGGTATATACATACGTGTATACATTATATGCTGTCACGCGGAGTTCACCGCCAAAGTTTGGGAATAGCGACTGACCAGCACCCAAAACACCTGCTTTGCGCTTTCTGCGGCTGCAGGTGGCGCAGAGCCGGCTGCGGGCGTGTGGTGGAGGTGTTAGCATGGTGCGGGTGGCCCGGGGGAGCTACGCATGGCCAAGATGGGCCAAGCCTCTCCAGTGCGACTGTGACTGTAGCAATCCACGAGTTTGTGCATCCACGTGCCAACATGTATGTGTTTGTTCAAGATGTGTGCCTGATTGGATTTGATTGGTAGTTTCGAACGTTCGTTTTGTTCATTGTTTTCGAGCTATATTTTACTAGTTGAAAAAGTGACATGCGAATCCACCAACCAGATACGGCCTGTGTGTACGTACATCAAGACCAGCAAGGAAGTGCGGAAGTGCCCACTGGCCATTTGGCTCAATCCCGGCCTTAGCCTCACGGCCAGCATCTATTTTCCTATTCAAAAGTGATATTTTTGCATCATGCGCCCGTGGAGCTGCTTGGTTGCACTGGAACTTTCGCTCAGCACATGCCATGCCTAGCGCCAAGGGCTGGTTGTTCCTTGGCTCTGAGGTCTGGCCATTTGGCTGACGCTATGGAAAGCTGCTGCCCAGGAGCATACGGCTATGGGTCATTATTAACCAGCCAACTAATGGAGGATTTACCAACAACAACAAGGAAAAACAAAGGTTAATGATGGGGGAAATGGGGGGAACCAGGGTTTTGACCCACAGCCATATCCCCGAACTGTTGTGTTTTTGGGATTTATTGTTTCAAGACAATCGAATGGCGAGGACACTGACTTGCTGGCACGTGACGATGAATGCTCCTCACCAAGTTGCGCTGCAAATGCTTTGCAGCTGCAAGGCCAGGACATGGTAGCAAGGAGGAAGAGAGGGCAAACAAATTTGGAGAGAAAAGAAAGACACAAAAGAGGAAAGCAATGAAATAGAGCAGTAAAGGCTCAGTACATGTGGAAAGAAAGAAAGTAGCAAAGAAAAAAGGCAACAGAAAAACGAAGAAAGCAAGAAACGACATAAAGGACAGTTCTTGTTCGCAGTGCGAGTAATCGTCCGTAAAGTTTGCTGTGCCAAAAGGTTTGCTTCGAAATATGTGCAATCCCCATTCGAAGTGATTTGAATTGATGATCTGGGGCTCAAAGTCTTCATTTTTCCAGAAGAGGAAGAGGAATACAAGTGCTTCATGTGCTGATTGTGTTGACTATGCATGTTTGCTTTCTCGAAATAAGGGTACCCCCAAAATCATCCTTTATGTATCTTTATGTGAAAAGGTAGTATTTTTTAGCAATAAACCCACCATGTTTGGGGTTCCCTATTTTGAGAAACACCCGTGTGGGTCGTTTTCAAGCATCAGATTTTGCCCAGGAGCCGCCCGCAGCACTCACTTGGCAGCTGAAGATTCAACCAACACGAGTGACTTGGCACAGATCGGGGCAGCTCAGGAATGCTCAGGATACAACTCACAGAGGAAACATTTTCAATTGGAACATCCACCAAGTCGCCCATTGAAGCCCATGCCACAGCAGCTCTTGACCAAGCTGGTTGATCAGCCGTTGAGGGCGCAGATGCACATTGAGATGCGACGTGGCTAAGGTGTTGGAGAATGTGCGGATTGCATGATGGCCAACGCAGAAGGCACAGAGCAATATGTTTGTCAGCCACTGATGCGATATTCTTTTGTTTTGTTGAATATATGGTCCTGTAGTTGCTGTGGTTTGGGGGGTAGTTTCAATGCAGACATGTTTCATGTTTATCATGCTTGTATTCTTACATGTGTACGGACATGTACGGACATGACATGTGCACACATAAATCTGTACATACATGATCGTACATGTTGATCTATTTACAAAGATAGATAGATAGATAGATAGATAGATAGATGGATAGATAGATAGATGGATAGATAGGTAGGAAGGTAGGTAGATAGATAGATAAATAGATAAATAGATGGATAGATAGATAGAAAGAAGCATCTACAAGCAAATCTCATGCAACTGTTTGTTCCTTGGCAACTGCCTTTCGCTCCAGGAGTGAACGAGGCCGTGCTGGGCGCGGGACCACGAATTTGGCACTACGCGCAGAACTGTTGGAGAGCGTGTGGCAGCAGATCGGGCCCCTTGGCGTCACTGACCACCATGGGGGTACCATGGGGAACCACTATAGACGGGTCACAACTCCATGGTCACTAAGCCTTTGCTAAATGGGATGATCATCACTCATTGCTGCTCAAGAAATCTTGGGGGAAATAGTTGTGGAGTGAAAGGGTGAATAGAAATAGTTTGTTTTGTTTGACCCAGCTACAGGAAATCAATCTGACAATCTTTGTGTTTGACCAAGCTGTTTGAAATTGAAGTTTACATGTCAGTGAATTGCTTTGCTATAAACGGTTTACCCCGCAGGGAGGCCATTGGTGGGCCTTCCAGCATTCCTTTCGATGTACTTGGCAGGCAGCTGTCCGGGCTTCTGTGGTCCTGGCAATGCATGCTGCCGCTACCGCTTTGCTGGGCCAGCAGAATGCATGGGGATTGGATTTTGGCCAACACTGTCCTACCATACCTGCAACATGGCCGGAAAATGTTGGCAGATAGGATGGGGATCATTTGAGGAAGAGTGTTGAGATGTAGTGTAACTCTTTGGGCTGCAGTGATACGGACGATTTCAGCGAGGTGGAACACACTTGGACCTTGATTGAAGACTCCTTCTATCATTAAGCTGTCAAGGACATTCAAGAAAAACATGATGTGAGGAAATCTGAAGAAGTTGTGTCGACTATCAATGGACAGTCACCGAGTCAGGATTAGCTGAACACCCACCTATCAAAAAAAACAGCGCAATGATTTCAACAATTTCTGCAAGAACGACTGGCATTTTCTTTTAATGACGGTTATATATATATATACCAATGTAAAGTGGCCAATATTCATGATCAGTCATCAACATGAATCCCAAACATGCGATGCTACTCTGTACCTCGAATGTTCATTGCTCATTCATGCTGTTTCAGTGCCTCATGCTGTGGCAAGTATTTTGGGGTGGACTGGACATAATGTCTCTTGATGTCAACCACTACTAATATTCACGAATCATTACCGATGTTAATGATCATTGCCATTACCAGCCTTTACTAACAACCATTGTCAACAGTTGAAAAAGGACACCTGTCAACTACCACCATTACCATTAACTACCACCTGTCAACCATTACTATCATTACCATTACATACCACTACCATTGCCCAGCCACCTGTTACCTACCATCATCACCACTACTAGCCGCCATTGCAGCCACAAGCGTCCTGCACTGAGGCGTGATCGGGTCCGTTCCACCCCCACCTGAAGCTGGTGGGTCGGATTTGCCGAGTTTGGCACCGGCGGGCACGGAGGCGATCCCGTTCCGGGAGTCCGCCTGGAAATGGCAGATGCAGATGGGCGCATGGATACCTCCCTTGGGAATATGTTGTCTATAAACAGTGAATTAGTGATGTGTATAGATATTCATTTATATCATTTATTTTCTTTATGTATTTATTTATTCATATCACATATATAATATATATATATACATATTTTTATATATTATGTACAGATATTTATATATATATATATGTATAATGACAATACTACTAATGATAATGTATAAATACACCATTATATACCTAGGATATTGTCCTCTTGATCTAAGATAGCAATATTCAGCAATATATGTATTATGCACCTGTAGCAATGGAGTATCCACCATTTCCAGATGGTTGAGCTGTTCGCCATTTTCCAGCTAGATATGGTATGATATGTTTGCTGACCAGTATTGTATACCCACCATGGTAAATTGTTAAAGCTCAACGGTTGACACCAGATTCAAAATGGGTTTTAAACTCAACGTTTGCTGGTTAACCACCGGCAGATGTGCGTGAGTTCCCCAAAACCACCCCTACAAACAGGTCTGGATGCTCCGAGGCTTATCTCAGCAGTTCGCTTATCCAACCTGGTCCAGCTGGGGCTGCCCTGTAAGTTCCAACAGCTGGGAGTACATGAAAGACCTTCGGATGGGTGAATTTCAACAGCTGAGTTGCCCTCATTCAACGACCTACGAACCCTGTGCCCTCGACATGGGAGAGCTAAAGGGCAGTTGTACCACTATCAAATGAGTGCAACCATGATTAATCCTTCGCTGTTGAGATGTATTGACCCGTCTTAGAAAATCTATGGTTCCGTATGCTGCTAGCCATTTGACCAACGATATTGCTGCTAGAGGCACAGCTACTACGTTCTGCAGCCAGTGACAGGACCAGAGTGGACTCGCAATGAAGGACACCAGCAAGGCATCCACGCGCCTTGGTGATAATTGGATTCCTAGCCAGTGCCTGTGTCCAGCGGTGCGATTGATATGGCCGGATAGATACATAGATTGGATGGAGAAGAAAACATTCACATAGGTAGAAAACAAATACATGCATACAATAGACTGTAGAAGAAAAGATTGGATACAAATGCAGAAGATTGTATTGGATAGACTAATGGGTAAGTGAGTAGTTGATTGGACAGGCAGATACGAGTACATACATTGATTGAACAGCATGTGTAATTCTGTAGATAACGTCATGGATAGTCAAAGAGCAAAACGAGCAAATGAATGAATGAATGAATGAATGAATGAATGAATGAATGAATGAATGAATGAATGAATGAATGAAGCACGGACAGACAAATAATGCAATAGCCGGACAAGAAAGATAGCAACTATCGAGAGGAAGAACAAATAGATAAGTTTAAGTAAAGCAACCAATAGATAGTAATCGATTGTAAACTGGATCAACTTAGTTAGCAACCTTGACAAACGTAATGAGTAAACTTAGCAGACTTAACCAATAGACCAAAGCAAGCTATAGTTTTTCATGAAAGCGGTCCCTGAGGCCCACAAACTCAATGATTTACTACTGACTGCAGTAGACAATATCCAACCCTCGAATCTATTGCCCAGGTACAAGCCGCTCCATCGAGCATTGGCTCTTCCCAGCTCCGCACCATTGCTGGAGTTCTACGTGTCACTCGAGCACGGGAGAACGTGGGTCAGTTTATGTCGCTTTAGGCCTTATATGACTTAATACATTTCGAGATCAACCGGTGGCACAATGATAGACTATGCTATCTATGCTATGTATGCTTCTTGCTTCGGGAATGAGTTGTCTCAACGTCATGGCCCTGTCTGAGGTATAGGGCCATGAGCGACTCCAGCTATCCGCTGGAAAATGTCAACGCAGCCAACGCTGCTGGTGTGATGTGGTACCTTCATAACGAGGCAGGGATCAAGTGACGTCAAGCGATGTCAAGTGTCCAACCGTTTGAGCAGCTGTTCCAACCCCGTGGTCAGATGATGCCAGGGCACTGTCGCAACGTTCTGAGGTGATTATCTACACTCCTCGGAAGTTTGGCATCACTCGCATTGTGCGTTTCAAAGTGCAGTACAAAGCTCCAGAGCCCTTGTTCCAGAAAGGTGGGGGGTTAAACGTGGTATCTTTGCACGAGAGCGAATTCGGATGTCCAAGTCTCTCTTTTCAAGACTTCGGACTAAGGTGATGCCAGGGGTCGTTGGACAGGGACTGGTGGCATCATAAGCACGCGTTGAATGATTGACTCTATAATAACCTTTTGCATTCTTCTATGGCATGATTTGAGAGATTATCAGGACCTATCATCATAGCGGCCCAGAGAATCACGAGAGATCTAATTTGATGACACACCGGGGGCTCAACACATTTCAACACTGAGAATTTAATGAGAAAACTGTTGCAGTGAAGCTACCAGCAGTGATCCGGAAAACCTCAAAGGTGCAAGGCATGATTAGGATATGACAAAGATACTCATTTCATAGTTGGTATTGGATACGATAGAGATATAGAGCGGATCCATCACCAAGCTCGGTTCACAACTGGTGACAAGTTGCTGGCAGCGAGACTTGTCAGCACATCTCATGTCTCTCAAGTCGGGAACCCACACGCGTAAGCCTCTCTCATGAACATTGATGACATGGCTGTTGGACGGCCTCAGCCGCAGCGACTTGACGGGGGTATGGATCAGGAGTATCATGAGCAACCATCATCAACAATCCCACAAAAGTGTCGATGAATGATGATGAACATCCCAACAGTTGGACGTATGATGATTGTTCATGATCAATGTATATATATATATATGTATATATATTTGCTATCAATGTTGGATGATGAACGTAGGTGAACATCCCAACCGTTGGACTTGTTGGGTCGCCAGGCATGGACTTCGGGGTTCGCTATGCCTTCGACAGTGGCAAGTGCACTGGCCCAGGAGATTGCGAAAAGGATTACGCCAAGTGGCCTGGCGAAGTCCGGGACTGGGACTGGGTAGCGGTGCCAACTAATGGTAACCCAGGATTAATAAACCCCTGGTTGATGAATAAGGGGTATCCCCCACTAGCTTGAAAGATCTTGAAAGTGATAGTGTCAGCTGATGCCATTTGAGGCCCGAAAAAGGATGCAAGAAGATCGAAAATCTGTTGGATACGGTCGAAAAAGTATTGCCTTTTGCGATGTTCAGATGGTTCTTGTTGAGAGGCACCAAAATTGAGAAGGTCAATGGTGGAAATTTTGAGTTCCTGGGAAACCTGGGGGCCTGACCTGAGGGGTGATGTTTTCATTATTTTGGAAGATCATGATAGATCCATGTTAATACACCACCATCAGTCTGACCATAACTAGCAGGTGATTTACCATCAAACATAGAGACCTTATTAATATTGATCTCCCAGTATGTAAATGATTTCCAAGCAAAAGTGAGAAATCAGTCATGAAACAAGAGCGGCCATTTGAGCAGGGTATTCTGGCGGCTCATCTTTCAAACACAGGGATATTCCGGTGATTCTGCGCTAGGACGTTGCCACGATACAACGGTACTTGACATATTTGTGCTAAGAAGTTCACGAAACACAACTGCATTCTGGCATTTTTGTGCTGGGATATGCTCAGACACCAACGTATTATGCAATATTCTATGTGCATGCATTGGTAAAAACAGATACATATACATGGAACAGCGGGGAAAGAAAAGGAATGAGAAGGAACGGAAGGGAATGCAAGGGAAGGAAGGAAAAAAGTTCTGTATCTGTTTCGGTGCGATCCATTTCTAGGATCCCATATTGATCAATGAGGGACAAGCATTTGCTACCAAACTGATTTCGGATGGGCCATTTTGATCCATTTTGATCATCTTAAATTCTGCAATTGTCCTGGGATGCGTGGGGCGTACAGCTTGTATCATTTTGTGCAATATTCAGAAATTTGTGCGGGAATATCCAACTCTACCTGCAAGAGTTTTTTCCTCTTTAATTCTGCCACTGCAACCAGTGTTCCTCTCTATTCCTTGGTCTCTCAATGATGTAGCACAGCAGCCTCTGAGGTATGGCTACAACGTGGGGTGCAATTTGGTGTATCAGTTCCCCACGTCTCAGTTTGCAGATGCCAAGTACTATGGCAATCCCACCTGGCAACCTGGCATCTGGGAGAGCTGGCAGCAGGAGGCCAGTTATGGTGAGTTCCTAGCTGCAGATGTCAAGGAGTGAAAAACTACCCATCATCATCATCATCATCAGCATCATCATCATCATCCTCATCATCATCATGCATTTTTCATCATCATCCTCATCATCATCATCATCATCATCATGCATTTTTCATCATCATCATGCATTTTTCATCATCATCATCATCATCATCATCAACATTATCATCATCAGCATCATCATCATCACCATCACCATCATCATCCTCATCGTCGTCGTCGTCGCCGCCGTCGTCGTCGACGTCGTCGTCGTCATCGACATCGACACCACCACCACCACCACCACCATCATCACCACCACCACCACCACCACCACCATCATCATCATCATCATCATCATCATCATCCATTTACCATCACCATCTATCTTCCATCATCATCATCCATCCATCATCATCCATCATCATCCATCATCATCCATTATCCACCATTCATTTCCCAACTTCCTACATCATCCATCATCATGATCCATCCGTCATCATCCATCATCCTCCATTATCCACCATTCATTTCCCATCTTCCTACGTCATCCATCATCATCATCCATCCATCATCATCCATCATCCATCATCATCCATCATCCATCATCATCATCCATCATCATTCGTCAATCATCCATCATCATGCATTCTTCATCATCATCATCATCATCCTTCATCCTTCATCCAACATCCACCATCATCCATCATCACCCATCATCAAAATTAATCATCCATCATCATCCATCATCATCCATGATCATTCATCATCATCCATCATCCATCATCATCCATCATCCAACATCATCCATCATCAATCATCATCCATCATCCATCATCATCCATCATCCATCATCATCCATCATCATCCATCATCCTTCATCCAACATCCACCATCATCCATCATCATCCATCATCATAAATCATCATCCATCACCATCCATGACCATTCATCATCATCATCCATCATCCATCATCATCCATCAACCATTAGTATCCATCATCCATCATCCATCATCATCCACCATCATCCATCATCATCCAGCATCATCTTTCATATTGCATGATACTTCATCACATTCCATCATATTTCATCATATTCCATCATATCTCATCATATTCCAATATATTCCATCATATTTCATCATATTCCAATATATTCCATCATATTTCATCATATTCCAATATATTCCATCATATTTCATCATATTCCAATATATTCCATCATATTTCATCATATTCCAATATATTCCATCATATTTCATATTCCATCATATTTCATCATATTCCAATATATTCCATCATATTTCATCATATTCCAATATATTCCAATATATTTCATCATATTTCATCATATTCCATCATATTTCATCATATTCCATCATATTTCAATATATTCCATCATATTTCATCATGTTCCAATATATTCCATCATATTTCACCATCATTCAATATATTCCAATATATTTCATCATATTTCATCATATTCCAATATATTCCATCATATTTCTTCATATTCCATCATATTTCATCATATCCCAATATATTCCATCATATTTCAGCATCATTCAATATATTCCAATATATTTCATCATCATTCAATATATTCCAATATATTTCATCATCATTCAATATATTCCATCATATTTCTTCATATTCCATCATATTTCATCATATCCCAATATATTCCATCATATTTCAGCATCATTCAATATATTCCAATATATTTCATCATCATTCAATATATTCCAATATATTTCATCATCATTCAATATATTCCATCATATTTCTTCATATTCCATCATATTTCATCATATCCCAATATATTCCATCATATTTCAGCATCATTCAATATATTCCAATATATTTCATCATC
>VSDK01000007.1:364723-375625 GCA_009767595.1 Symbiodinium kawagutii
CATCATATTTCATCATATTCCAATATATTCCATCATATTTCATCATATTTCAATATATTCCAATATATTTCATCATCATTCAATATATTCCAATATATTTCATCATCATTCAATATATTCCAATATATTTCATCATCATTCAATATATTCCAATATATACCATCATATTTCATCATATTTCATCATCATTCATTGCAGTCCATCCTTGGAATCTCTGCGAGGCAGCAACCAGAACATGCCAAGGTGCAAACAACACGGCGGGCAAATGCAAACATGAGATGCTTGCTGTTTGAGGTATAGTTTCCCAGGGCCGTGTTACACGAAGTCCTACAAGCACCACACCGAAACGTGCCTTGCTGAAGCATGGGCAGCATCAGAGAGACAGTGTTGTGGGTTTGGATGTGTCAACCTGCAACATGGCAAGATGATGAAAGATCAATTTTGCCAAATGATGGACTCAACTGTTCAATCAACCACAGTATTCACCATGTTGATCATAGCAGCATGCTAGTCATTCTTGCTCAAGTCACTACAGCAACACAACGATATGTTTATGTATAGGTTTTGGGAAACCATTATAATGACCGTGATAGCAAATATGTACATATACATACAGATAAACTATATGTACACATGTGTCATCCCTATATCAATGACAGATCAATCAAAGATCAACTATACTACTATATATGAATATCAACTAAATATATCAACTGAATATATCAACTGTAGATATCAACTAAATATATCAACTGCAGGTATCAACTGAATATCTGTATATATATATATATAGAGAGAGAGAGAATATCAACTATAGTAATTGTATAAAGATATGTGATGTGTTTATATATATATATATACATGTATTCACCTATATATATATATATATTTATACATTTACAAAAATACATATATATGTATATATATGAGGTCTAGTTCATAATGGCTATCTCAGGATCACGGGATCACGTTGGGTCCTCCAGGGAAGCCGCACTGCAGGTGTGTGCAAGACTTGCCCGGTGGTGCGTGCCCTGGCGAACCCACCGGCAAAGGTGATTGCACCTGGGCAGCAGCAGTGATTGCGCCTGTAGCGGTTGATCCATCATGGTCCAGAACCTGGGATGATAATCCCATCTCAATGGGATATACGGCATATCCCATTGAGATGGGATTATCATCCCAGGTTCTATTATATTGGTTATTCTTAGCAATGATAGGGGATAAATCATTTGAAACTATAATGATTATAATGGTTTATCCCCTTTTATTGCTTTATAACCCCAAAAAAGGATGGTTTATTAGTGGTTAACAATGGTGAACAATGGCTTCAAACAAGGGGATAATAAGCTACAAGAGGGGATATGCCGGCTTGGATGCATGGTTTATTGCTAGAAATGATTAGTATTGGATGATTTGGGGGTACCCCCAGCTTTTAAGAACCACCAACTGGCAAAGAAGGATTAGCCATTCATCACCAGGAACACCACATTCGCAAGACCTTAAACAACAAGCATCAACAAGCATCAACAAGCATCAATAACTAGAGAAAAGTGATTTTACCAAGTATGTCCAGGTGGCTTGTGATATGTTTTGGGATATTTACAGGTGTGAAGCATCATCAGCAGGCAAGAATGCATGACAATGGTGGTTTGCGACTGTAAAGAATGCACCACGGTCAATATCCATAATCATAAATGGTGGACGATGGTTGGCATATGCGTTGAAACAGCATTGTGCGAATCTTGAGCACTATGTTGATAGATTTTGTTCGTGGGTGGTCACAGGTATGCAGATCATGAGTGTTTCCTGTTGCGGACACATTGTGTTGGACTCTGCCGATGGCAGAGATCAAATGCGCTGCATAATACAAATTTCCCAAGTACCCTCGTGCAATACATCATAGCTTTTGATTCGTGTTTGTTCTCCTCCCATTCCACTTATGACAAGAAATCACAAGAAGTGTGTGCTGTTCGATTTTTCTTCACATGGATCTAGAACTCAGATGCTACACTATGTTTTGGTGATAATCCTTTCTGAAACAGTTCATAGCCGTTCATAGCTGTAGGTAGCAACTTTGCTCTCGGTGTTTCCTTCTCAGTCAGATCTACCGTGGCGGCAGAGGCACCTTCCACTACCAGCCAGCAGGTCAAGTTACTGTCGATGTGCCTTGAATTAAGCTGCTGAGAAGTGGTTCTGTTTGCATCCAGTCAGCAAAGAAACAGCCTGAAGCTAAGTAGAAAGGTAATCTCAAAAGAAAAAGTGAATGCATAAAAGGCTTCGAATTAGATACGGAATGGTGGGCTTAGAGTCTAGAGAGAAAGAATCGCACAAAGTGTTTAAACAGAATACTGTAGTGGTTTCACACAAATTGCTCAGACATCTGATTTCCCGTTCGCATTGTCAGCTGCTTCAAGATCCTGTGCTTCGGGGCTTTGCTTTGTGCATGTGATTGCTTCATGTGTGTGTGTGTATGTGTGTTTTATACATGTGAAATTGCAGCAGACTTGAAGATTTTTCGCAACTCTGAGTAAAGGCCAGGGCTTGAATTGTGACCCCACACTTTGCGGGGTTATACGAAATCCTTGTTGGTGGTACCATTGTTCACCATCGTTTACCGAGCTCAGGAAGTAGTCGGCATTCAAGACTATAGCGCCTTCATGCGTGCAGGGGGCAAAGAGCACCTCATCTGCAGTTGTGCGCTGACAGCTCTACGACTGGGTCGCAGCCAGCTTCTCTTGAGGTATGTTGCTGGTCTGGGCATCGGCCAAACACTCTGCCGATATCGCCCATGGCTGTGCGACAAAGGCATTGGCACAGTGTCTTGGTTTTGCCATGATGCAAACAGTTTGAAATTGATTAGCTGCCACTTGTGTTGGGTACATTTGGGGTGTCCTTTTTTGATATTCAACCATTCACCTTCATTCGACAAGTGTTCTGCTCTCTGTGGAGAGCACCACTATCATGCTGCCATGACGATGTGATTCACGCAGGTCAGTGCCGTTGGCTGTATGTGGTAATCCGCTGATGATATGGTAGTGATGTGGTGATTCTATGTCCAATAGTCCTGATTTCTGAATGGTCATGATTACCTAGATGCGCAGGACCACGAATATGTCATCTTCCAACAGTGATAGCCAGCATTTGCCAAATTGGCTGATGGTGGCATCATATGGTGGTTGATTTGTCATATGAAAATCCTCTTGGATCTGCGAAGCCAGAATTGATTTTGAGCCATGTGACCAGACAAGGCCTTTTGGAACAATAAGCACGATGAAGCTGACAACAAGAGACGTCGCCGCCCCAGTGGCTAAAGGTCAAAGTGGGACTGAGATTCATGGTTTGAAATGCTTGACATGTTGTTGTCATTGCTTATGGTTGACTGATTTACACGAAGCATTTGCCATCATTTGCCTGCCATTTGCCCGTCATTTTGGAGGCTAGTTCTTTGTTCCATGTTTTCTCTCATGCAGCTGCACTTAGGCGTTAATCGGCTACTTGAGGCTTTTCAGCAGAAGTACCCTGACAGTCCAGTTTTGCCTGATGTGTGCCTTGGCAAAAGTGGGACACGATACGACGCGACCTTTAGGGTATATCATTAATAGGATCCGATTTACCTTTCACATCCTTGCAGAAATAGGACATGATAAGATGTCATTCCTTTTGAGTGTGGCTCAGAGGCAGTGTTGCCCGGACGGATTGTTTGTTTGGCTCCAACGATTTTCAGCAGCCGTTCCTGTTTGCATTGCATGTCATGGTGT
Organism: Symbiodinium kawagutii; assembly: GCA_009767595.1. Lineage (NCBI taxonomy): Eukaryota > Dinophyceae > Suessiales > Symbiodiniaceae > Symbiodinium > Symbiodinium kawagutii. Next base: position 368,482 of record VSDK01000007.1, read on the forward strand.
GCCTCGATTCGCTGTTGTGCTCAAGAGTGCGAAGTCGGACTGCATTGTCCATGACAAGAGATGTTGTACTATGAATTGCCCTTATCTAGAAATTTGGGCTCCCCAAGTAATCAAAGCAATCAAAGTAATCTTGAATTTTCGAGTTGTTTATTGCATTTTATTACCTCTTTCGGGTGCAAAGGGTGGTGTGTCCTTTTTTGGTGCCACGTTGCCTTTAGGGTTGCTGTCTCTCGAGGCCTTGCGACTTCAGGGAGTACGAGTTCTACCATTGAGCGTGAGTTCCGTGCATCGTTTGAAGATGCATGGTATCACAACTTCAGTACATTGTATTACTTAACTAGAAGATACTAGAATCTATTGATTACTATCTATTACTGAAAAATACTCAAAGTTCGAAGTTTCTACAAGTAGATACTAGAAGCTGAAGTTATTTAATAAGTTTCTACTTCTGCAAACATAACTTAGGGATTTCTTGAGATGCATTGTAAGCACCACTAGGTCACGCAGGGATTGTTCTTCCAAGTGTTTAAATTCTTTCGCTTGGTCTACAGGCGAGAAGTGAGCGCACATGGGTGCAGGTTCCAAGGTGAACCTACATTCTTTGTGCAGAGATGTGACAGATAAAGGGGACCGAAGCGAGGATCTTGCAGACAATTCAAGTGCAAACGGGACGCATCAGGCTTGAGCATTGCTGAAGCCAGAATAAGCGAGCTTCAAGATTTGGGTTTGTCCAAAAATGGTGTACCCCCAAAGCTGGTCATTATTGGATGGTTAGTAGGTACCGCCATTTATGGACAAAGCCATGTAGCTCACAGATGTTCATCGTACTGTTGAGAGCACTGCTATCCGGCTCAAGGTCTTGCCCAGCTTCAGACATCACAGGAGACGTAGGGCAAGAAGTCTGTTTTCCTTTGGCATGGGGGTTCAAGATCTCGGGAGACAGGGAGACCGGCCAGACGGGTACCACGCCGTAATCATTTCGTCATCCTAGCAGCATGGGACTAGGAACAACAAGCGAGGACACTTTGGACATCTTAAGTTGCCTGATTTTGAACTCAAGAACTTCGCTGAGATTGGAAATGGAGGACCAGCATAGAGAAAACACATCCCCAGCTGTGTCCAAGTGACGCATGGACAAGCGGAAGCGGCCGTTGTCCGTGCGAGCGATCTTGCGGCAACCTGGGGTCTGACTCTCAGGTGAAAAGCTGATTGCGATCAAATGCTTTGACTATGTTTGATTGGTCAGCAGCCGAAATCCCAAAAAGTTGAAAGCAAACCATCCCAGAAGCAAGTTCAGAGTACCCAGAGATTCCCAACCTTTCGACTGGCGCAGTTCCGGTGACAGGCAAAGAAGTTGGCAGCTGCACGGCGGCAGGTGGGAATCGAAGGGAACTCCCAACGATCTCTCCTGTGACCACCCTATAATTACCACCGTTTAAATCATTTTACCATGTAGATATATGGCTGTAGATCATTTACCATTGTTTCCCTTATTATTGTTGGTGGTTATCCCCCATTAGTTGGTTGGTTAATATTGATTGACCCATAGTCATATGTAGATTTGCCACTAAACCAGGCGCCACATGGAGGCACATGGAGGCACATGGAGGCACATGGAGGCTCTGGCGCTGAATCGCCAGGATGCTCACTCAAGTGTGCCGTTTGCCAAGAGTGAGGCGCTGACAACGCGCAGTGTTGACGGGTGCAGCAAGGATGAATCAAGTGGAGGACAACCTTGCTATTCACATTATTGGACTAGCCTTACCATTCACTCGTGACCCAAAGCTCTCATGAAATCCCTACTATGTAAAAACCACATACAACAATTACAGTGAACTACTGACCAAAAGCCGGCCTGAAATCCTTACTGAAAGCGTCTCATTTACCCCTAGAAGGCCAAGCCATTTGGAGCCGCCGTTCTGTGGTCCAAAACAACACATTTTCCGAGAGAAGTAACTGGGAGATCTTTAAGTCTAAGGTATGCCTCAACCCAAATCATTCTGATGATTTTGCGCGAAACAAATAGGGTCAAAGTTGCAACATGGCCGGGATTGGACAGGACCAGCGTGACTTGGGCTCAAGCTCTAGCTTCGTTGGTCTCTGACAAGTGATTTTGATGAAGCTTACCATCTACCCAGCACTGGATGATCCGGATCTGCCTGGTTGTGCTTAGTCGCTGGGTATTTGGCTTTGCATGTAGCATAGCCAAGGAGAGGGAATTTAGTGTTGATTAGTTTTGCATAGGGAACTTTCAAAGTTGTGGCTTCCTTCATAATCTACTTATAATTTATATAGTGTTGATTAGTTTTTGCTTGGTAGAAAAAACAGGTCTCTCTTTTTGCTTTGGATTTCTGCCAGCGCCCATGCCATGACATCGCCATGGGAAACGAGTGCAGTGCCGAGTGCGGAGTGCGAAAGGGACCTGCTACAAACAAGGCTGGCGACAACTTCCGGTTCATGTTCAGTTCATTACAATCCATACAACTTTAGACTTGTTTGCGACATTGCCACAAGTTTTCGTGAAAAGCAAAAGTTAGTCACAAACCTCATTTAGTTGAAGAAGTCTCACCATGTCAAGCTAAGATGTGTCAAGATAAAGCAGCCCTTGGTCCACTGCTCATGTTTGCCTTTGCAGGAACCCCGCATTCCACGACGACAGCTTCTGGGCAAAGACCCCCCGGTACAGCTGCAGACCAATGCAATGGCACTTCATCGCGAGGCCCTTTGGGAACTGAGGAATGCAAGAGTCCACTGCGCTGTTGGGAACTGATGTTGCTGACGACAATGGTGAAAGTGAGGATTCATTGTGGTGATGATGATGATGATGATGATGATGATGATGATGATGATGATGATGATGCTCTTTTTGTGGTGATCAGCGGGAGACTATGATCAATAAGACGAAATGCTGCGGCAAAACACGCTCTGTCGATGGCTGGCGCTGGTGCTGTTGATAGTGATGGTGATTGTCCAAATGTTCACAATCGCTTTTTTTTACCACAAAGTTGGCTGATCTCCAGAGGTAGACATAGGGAGTCAATATCCCGACGTGTGGGGAAACCCTCGGCTTGACAGTGAACGTGACAACAACTCAGTGACTCAATGACCCAATGGTCCAAACAGCTCAGCAGCGCTGGTGCACCGACGGTCCACTAAGGCCCAAAGCTGGCAAGCAAGATACCGCTTGTCGGAGGAGGGCGTGGTGCTGCGGATTTCCTCACTAAATTGGTTGGTGAAGGCTGAACAGAAGTGTGGAAATGGAGTTTCTGCGCTGTAGACATGGAGGGATTAGACACTGGCAAGTTCTTCTTTTGGAGCTCGATGCTAACAGCGAATTTGAGTTGAGAAAAAACATATTGCAATGACATGCAATTGGCCTTTCTCCTGTATTTGTTCATAAAGTAGACACATGTGCGCGTTGTTTAGTGATGTTTACTGCGCAAAAATACATGAGGCGTTTTAAAATCCTTTTACCATTAGCAAAGTGGCTGGACGGAATTAGAAGGTGACAGTAGCTCCGGTATAACTCATGCTGCTGGCGGGTCTTGCAGACAAAAACAACTGAATGGTTTGCGCCAAAAAACTAAATGGGACACTTGGACATGTCCATTAAAACCTGCAAAATGATGAGTGGATCACTTGGATATACTCAGTGGATTCCCATCGATTCCCCATCAAGGTGTGATTGATTGGACAAGGGGTGCCATGGGGAACGCCGCAGAGGACTTGGGTGAGGGAGCCACTGCGACAGTCCTCCGAGCAGAGACGGAGAAGGTGTGGAAAGCCCTGTGGAGTGGTGAAAACTAAGGCGATGATGGTGAATGATCGTGAATGATGGTGAATGATGGCGAATAATGGCGAATGATGATTCAACCAGATTAGGGTGATTGATAGCAAGGTGAGGCTATGTGATGATTAATTCTAGGCGGATCAACCATACTAGGGTGATTCATGATGGTGAATGCGAAGAATGACTGATGATGGTTATTAACAAGGATTGATTGATAATGTTTTGATACCTAAAAACTTTGACAGAGACTTTATGAAGCAACTGAAACAAGCTGACGACACCCAAAGTAAGATCAAGTAATTTTGCTCATGCTGTTTGAATGTCCTGTTACGAGAAGAGAAAGAATCAGAAGGCCTTGTGACAGCTTTTGACTAAAAGGTGAAGGAATTTGTAAAGGAAGCACTGCGGAAGCACTCTCCTGTGGCAGACATGTGAGCATTTGTTGGCATTGGCTGCTTTCAGGCACCAAAGGAAGAATCAGTCCTTTTGCTTAGGCAGGACCACACGAGATATTGCCATGTTCAGCAACTGCAAGCGATGCTTTGACTTGAAAACGCACCAAGAGTATCCAAGAGTTCAAGACGCCATTTTTGAGGGTCTTGTTGTTTTCCCATGTCCTGCTACAATCCTCCAAGCACTTGAGAAAATTCGGAGGCTTACAAACATAGTTAAGGTTCATGTCCCAAATTAGATCAGAAACATTGCCAGTTTTTGCAGTGGAAACGATAAGGCATAAAAAATTACGAGGGTCCATGGCAAGGTGGCAGACTTGTGAGTCCTATTGCAATCCACTGCTGTTCGAAGTTTGTTTGTAAGAGAAACTCTGCATTGACAAATTTGATACGTGTGTTTTCCACAATTGTATATGTAAATGTGCATTTGAGCTGCGTAGAAGGATGTTTCAGGCGGTAGGTGTGGTCAGCAAGGCCTGAGGTTTGGCCCATGCCGTCGGATTCCACAAGGAATTGGTCCTCCAATGTTGGTGACGGCTGCTGTCATCAGATTTCTAGCTCCAATACATTGCCACTTTGGGTTGGTCATTGTGAACCTGCTAGCCTTTGGATGTCCTTCCCCTAACAGCAAATGTCTTGACTGAAATAGAAATCAGTGGCTAAAAAATGCCAGGAAAAAAATAAAGTCCATGTCCAACAGTCGCAGCTAATCATCAACAAAATCAAGTAGCTCACATTTGGTGCCACCATGTTTGCACAGGTGTTATAGCGTGCACTGTGAAGCTCCCCTGGGCTCCACTTCAGTGAGTGGCAGGTGTGGACACGAGGGATTGGGATGGAATGGTTCTTCAATGCTGGTAGCATTCGGTAGCCCAATAACGGCTTCTATTTTGTACATGCACCCCAGATTCAGGTAGCAAGATCAAGCAAGATCTATTTCCAGGCTTGGAAAATCAAAAGCAGTCAGCAACTTGTGAAAGGCCTTGGGATCTCTGGAGTAAAGCTTCATATTACCAGCCGGCACCCGTACCCAAAAACCCGCGGCGGAAGCAGTCAGCAGACGCAAGCTCAAAAAGAACCATTTCTGGAATAAAGTGCCGCATCAGCTTTCACCAACATCGGAGTTGCAAAGGTAGCAAGGAATCACCTCCACAATTTGAAACAAGAACCGATAGGACTTAGCCTGGTTATAGCCCATGGCCATTTGGGAAGAAGCCAAAGGTTCGCATGCAAAGAACGCAAGGTTGTGGTACCAAAATGATTGTGGATGTTGCTGTCAAATGTGTTGCGCTTGCGAGACCACAACAAAACTGTATCAAAACAACATCGCAACAACAAGCTTTGCCAGCAAAGTGGATGTCACAACAAAGTTTTGCGCGTGTGAGTTAGGGATCAAACTATGTTTAAGGGGATGTTTGGGGATCAAAATTGATGGTTTCAGATCCCAAGATACTTTTCTGGTTGTGAGGAAGCCGACCAAGGGCTCGCGCCTATAGTCTTCTTAAAGATGTGAACGACATCGAAGTAGGCAGTTCAGTGGATTTGGCCCAGTCAGTTCTAGGCAAGTCCGCTGGGACGCTATGCGGCCTCCGGGCCACAATGGCGTTCTTTGGTGCTTCTGAATTGGACTCTTAGAGACATGTTTCGCTCTTCAACGCCACCTGTCATCGACCAGATACTTCACGGGCTTTTTCAAAGCCGACCATTCAAAAGCATCCTCCTCGATTTTCTTGGGCACGATGTTCCATCCTATGTTCCTAAGTTGTTGATTCGTTGATGTTCAGATTCAGTTTTCGAAAGACTCCTAGCTGCAAACCGAGCGCTGCACCATCTTCCACCTGTCGCTCCTGGGAGGCCCGTGGCCATCAAACGCTTTCGAAAACCCGCGACGCGCTCTTTCCAGCTGGAGCTGCATGCGTGCCTTGGCGAGGGATACAGGCAAACCCAGGGTTGGCAACCCATGAGGCAAGCTGTAAAAAGGAGGAAAACATGGACTAACAACCTATGAAATCATACAAAAAAAGTTGTTTAAGAAATATATAGAAATATTAAAACATGGCGATGTTCTTTGATACTCATCCTGCTATATACACCTAATGCTTGGATAGATGCGGATGTTTCAGCAGGAGCCATCAGACCTGCAGCTGGTGTAAGAATAGGGTTGCCCATTGTCATGGTTTGGGATGCAAACAAGTTTGATCCAAACTCATCGATGGTCTTGTGCTAAGACTGGTTTTTGTTGCTGATGCAATTGGAATGACCCCTCTTTGACCCTGCCGGTGCTGAATTAGCTTCCAATCGATGTTTATATACATACAATGTACCCACGAGCCGGGCATGGGTTTAAATACAGTTTGGACTAAAGATGGTTTAGACACAAATATATCAATAGTTTGGAAGCAGATCATCGCCAATGAACCTAATCGCTTCATTGGTTCCCAATCAAATTGTTACTAATGAATCTAATCATACTCGTTACTGATGAATGCCAAACAATTCCAATGTCTCATTAGTTCCAATGAATCTATTTCCAGGATCATTTTATTTGTGCCGAATGGTTTTTGAGATGGAGGATAAACAGTGACATAGAATGTTGTAGGAATACTTCCACAGCTTGAAAAAGCAATGATTACTACCCTCTTTTGATATTCCTTTCACAGAAGAATGGATCTGTATTAGTTCAATAGCGATATGTGTTTATACTTGTTTATTTGCAATTACCGTATATATATAGCTTTTTATGTATGCTGTATGCTTAAATCAAGAAAAGGGGAACCACTATTGAACTTGTTGGAATCAAATATCCAGAGTTCGTTCGGCAAAGTGGGTCCAAAAACCAAGCAGGTCACGCGCTGAGGTTGAAGCGTGTTGGCGTTCATCCGAACATCGTTCGCTTGCTCGA
>VSDK01000007.1:375635-392139 GCA_009767595.1 Symbiodinium kawagutii
AAGATGTGCTGGTTCTCGAGTATTGCGACAGCCGCTGGACTCAACCGCTGTCACAGGGAGGCTGCAATGAGAATTGGGTGACAGTCCAATGAAATTTCCCTTGACCTCTTGACCTCCCTCCATACTGTGGCCATGTCAGGTCTCACCCTCTATGACTTGATCATCAAGCGCCACAAAACCAAGATACAGCTCCTTGTCTGAAGAAGAGCTGCTTGAGACCAATCATGAAACTTCCACCAAAATCAGGGGAACGGAATGGAACGGATCCAGGGGCCCAGACCCCATGTTGATCCGTTTTTCATCATTTTCCTGTGTCATTTGCTCCAAGCAACTGACAAAAGGGTGCCTTGCCTTGGCCCCACTGCACCAAGGTTTGGTCGATTGTTGACCTCCCGGCTCACCCAGCAACTGTTGCTGGCGCTGGAGCATGTCACAAAGTGTGGCATCATTCACCAGGATGTGAAGCCCGAGAACTTGATGCTGTACGACCTCAGATGCTGGGACGCTGAAAGATCTTGGTCAGATTTGTTCGATGTATTTGAGGTTTTTCCTCTGGAAAGTGTTGGGGAAAAGATGTTCAACTTGGCCATGGTGAAGCACAGAATGGGTTGCACCTGGACTGAGGTATTGACTTGAAGCTTGGATGCTTGGCACATTTGGCACCGACCCAGATGATCACTGGTAGAAGAGATTTCGAAAATGTGAATACCAGATGCGGATTCAGATCTAGCCGTTGCCACGTTGGCCATGAAGGTTTTGATTAGGGCCATGAGGGTTGGTGCCTCCAAATGTAAATCATCTAGTGGCCTTGCCATCTCTTAGGTGACTTTGGCTGGGCAGCCACTCAAGATGACTTGTCTAAGTCTACGTCACCAGACGGTGCCGGATCTCTTTGGTATGCACCACCAGAACTGAATCCTCCAGTGGAGGGAGTGCTTTGCAAGTCAGGACACGGGGATGGGGTCTGGGTCTTGCCGCTGTGCATGGAACACTCCTGGAAGTCCAAGAAAGTCTGAAACTTGGAAGCGTTGTTGGATACAAGGGGTGCTAGTAACAATAAGAGTGGTTGGACAGCTCAGATTTGTGGCTGTGGGAAACATATGGAAACATAGGAGTTATCTGTAGATGAGCAAACGTCAGCAACTGTGGAGGAGCCGTCATTGGCAAGTCCGACATGTGGAGTGCAGGAGTGGTGATCTACGTGCTGCTGGCTTCTTTGGCTAAGCGCGATGAAGTAGCGAGAATTCGAACAATAAGATATGCAAAGGTTACCACTAGTTTTTGGCATTTTTGTTGCTATGTAGTATCAATAGTGGTTAATAATAGTGGTCAACAGCAACCATAGCTTATCAATCATGGTTCTAACCACAGGTTGTATGCATTCACTGAAGAAAGCCGGCAGAAACATCATATGTTCATGGCATGAAGCGCGTCGTTGCCCTGAAACAGGGATCGCCATCCAGTACTTTGGCTCAGGGTCGGACTGTTAATGAAGCGTGACCCGTTTATGTGACGGATCAAGATTGTTTCAACAGAGGATTCGTGGCCCAACCAGATTCGTTTCCCAAGATTGTTGTCGCACATGACACTCACAGTATCTCAGGTGGGGCACAACCCTTTCCACGGCGCCAGCAAACTGAAAGACACCCAGAAGGTACGCTGCCGTGGAGCACTGGTACCGTTTAGGGACTGCAAAATTGCTTCACCGCATAGAGAGCGGATTGGCCATGCAGATTGCGGATTTCGGACGATTTCTGATGATTTCTAAATCCTTTGGCCATAACGTATGATCCAAATAGCCTGAAGGCCGCTGCATCCATTGGCACGTTTTCATCGTTGAAGCTGCATGATCTCGCAAGTGTGACGACGATGGCGTCCTCATCATCACAGTCATCATATGATCATCATGCAATTGCCATCATCCATCATCATGACGCTGGCATAAGGCCTCACACAACTCTTTTCATCACAACCAGCACAGTTATACTGCACCATGGTTCTGCCCGGCATCATTTTCAGATCATGAGCTTATCACTGCGGTAAACGTGTTCTTTGTTTCCTGCGCTATCACCAAAATTTTATCCACACCCAAACATTGTACATGTGACCGCAAATGCCGAAATTACCCGCAAAATCGGGCAAATGATTGATATTTTCTCTCCTATATTTGGTTGCTCTATGAGATACAATGGCTACTGACCACCTCCCGTAGAGGCAACTCGGAATGGCTCAGGTGGAAGAAGAGGTTCTGAGACTCGTTGCGAAAGGCGCTGGTGGAAACTGCCACCGCGGCCGCCATGGACTTCGATGACTCACAATGACATGGGCATGTGCCAAGCCATAGGGTAACCAATAACCCACCAAGAGATTATCAGTTTACCAGGAAGCCAATGGTTTTGGGGTACCATGGGGTCCCACTATTTTGGCACATACCCACCTTTCGGGTTGCTGCCAATCTGTGACTTTGCGGACATCCCCGCATCCCACAGCATTGTCGCAGGCGCCTTCGACAAGAAGTCACGGCCATGGCTCGCACTGCCCAAAGAAGCAAGGGACAGCAGGGTTGGTCCGCGATTTGGAGCACAAGTGTGGAAAGGAAGTATCGGAAGTGTTCATTTGGGTAGCTGTGATTCCAGTTGCGGTCCTTCACTCATGTCACACATGCCACGCTCGACATGTCATGCTTGAGCCATCCTTGATTTAATTTCTCCATTTCTTTTCCTCTCAAGACTCGAGGGGTTGATTCTCAGTGCCTGCTCTGGAAAAGAGCAGCTATGGTGTGCCGCGGCTTTGCGCTGTGAGTGTGGGATCGGTGGACCCCCCTGGGACTTAAAGTTGGTAGCCCCGGAGCTTGGAAGATTCAATGACCAGTCGACAGTGGCAAGGTAGGCCACACCCTAGAGAGGAAGGAGAAGAAGACGAAGAATCGTCTGCAAGTGGAACCAATAGTGGGGTTCCAACCTCAAGCAATATGAGCCATGAGAGTCGTAAAGGCTCTGGCGGTCCGCCGCCAACATACAATGGCAGCCGTGAAGTCGGAGTGTTCGAAGAATACAAACTGAGGGCTCGCCTTTGGTTGGTCACAACCAATTTGGAAGGCCGTGCACGAGGACCTCGACTCATGCAATCTTTGACAGATCGCGCTTTTGAAAGCGTCAAACATCTGGTAGATGATGCAGCATGGATGTCCTCGGCCACGAATGGCGATGAGCTCTTAGAACTTCTGGCGAAGCCAGAGTACTATGGACGTGAAGAGATTGAAAGTCTCTACTTGGCTATGGGAAAGCTGTTTTACTCTGACCTTCGCAAGCCGGAGGATGACTTGCCAGCTTTCCGCAATCGTTTCGATGAAGCTGTCAGACGTATCCAGAAACACCATGTACAACTTCCACAAGAAGCGCTGGGTTTCCTGTTCTTGAAACAGGCAAAGGTGTCAGGAGAAAGCCTTGAACGGCTTATCACTATGACCAACGGCAACTTGAAACTGGATGCCGTGGTGGATGGACTACGACGTCTGAAGATGAAGCTCTTCGAGACTGCCGAGGAGACCAGTGTCAAGAAGAAGCCGGTTTGGCTCCAGGAACCCATCCTTGAGACCGAAGATGATCCTCTACCTGATGAACCACCTGCTGAGGATGAGGAAGTGAGTCTCTTGGAAGAGGCATTGAATGAGTTGGATGAAGAAGCAGCTCCCGATTCGGAGATCAGTGAAGATGGAGCTCGGGAAATACTCATGACTCTGATCAAGCAGAAGATCAGCAAGCCAACTCAGATGACCTACAAGCAAGTCCAGCAGCAGAAGAAGGAAGTTCGCAACGGTCGTGGATTTCGATCGTTCGGAAACCATGCTGGACATCAAGCACAGGGAGGTCAAACCATGAGGCGGGATCTGCAACAGCTGAAAGCTGTCACTCGATGTAAGAATTGCAATCAATTAGGACACTGGCACAGGGAGTGTCCGAGCAAAGCTCGAGCATCCACCAGTGGCACTGCCTCGAATGCATCCGGTAACAGCACAGGTAGCAATGCCCAGCATGGATGGTGGGCCATGGTACAAGAAGAAGGTCCAACTTCTTCGGGTCCACAAGGTCCAAATGCAGATCACGAATAGGAAGTTTGTCCTAGAACCATATGGAGTGTCAATCTTATGGGAAGTTCGGTTGACAGGGTTCTAGGATCCATGAAGTTTTCCCATGCCATGCAAGATGCCATCAATCATGTACATCAACACTCTCCACAGCACTTTTCACAGATCAACATGAGCACGTCAACATCACAACCCCTCGAGTCCACACAAGCACCTTTACATGTCCACCATTCGCAAGTTGCTCCAGTTGGCATGCATGCAATCGTAGACACCGGTTGTCAGAGAACTGCTATAGGTCGAAATACCTTGAACAGAATTGCAGCCTCTTTACCAAAGCATTTACCAGTAAAGTATGCCAACCAGAGCTTCAGATTTGCCGGAATCGGTGGAGAGACCGTCACCACACAGGTGGCAAAGTTGCCAGTCCTTTTTGGACGCAAGCCAGGAATGTTGAGAGCGGCCATTTTAGAAGACACACCTGAGGCTCCACTTCTCATGTCCTTGCCCATATTGAAAGCTTTAGGAACCACCATCGATTTGCAGGATCAAGCAATTCAGCATCGTGCATTGGATGAAGTAGGTCACATGGAAACAAATCCAAGAGGTCAGCTGTGTCTACGACTTTTTGATTTCGATTTGGCCGCCTCGGACATCACTAGCTCACAGACCCAGTGGCAGCCCAGGAAAATGATTGGAGACGAGTGTATCGTTTTCTTCATGCAATCCTCTCACGTTGAGCCCAATGAACATGGACATTTTGTCCGTGCAGAATCGCCGACCAGAGTCTCGATTCCAGTGTCACCATCGCAGTGTGTTAGAGAAGGAATTTCAGATGATGGTTTATCCGTTAATCAGGGGGTATCTGATTATGGTTGGGATGAACGTCACAGCGGGAGAAATTCTTCAAGTTGTTTCACAGAGCAGCCAAGTCTAGATCAATCGCAAGATCGACCTCGCCCGTCAGTTGCCACTCTTCGTTGCCAACATGGAGGCTCGTGGAAGCAAACGCGTGTGCACTGGCAACCAGGAGACGGACAAGTACCTGTCCACATGGAGTCGGATGTGCACCAAGATGCGACTCCAGTCCCATCTGACGAGCTTGATGCGTCTGATGGTGAGCTTGTCCGTGCCCTTGATGTTCCTCATGAAGATGCTCATGAACGTGATACTGAAGGTGGCAGAGATGGAAGATGTAGAAGTCCTGAAGGACCTCATGGACAACCTGGTGATGGAAAAGAAGGACTTGGACCGTGGGAAGAAAAAGTCAGTCAAGAACCCAGGAGCGTCCAGTGTGTGCAGCTTCGAGGTTGTGAGCATGCAAGACACCTTCGAACCAATGCCAGCTGGACCCCGACGGCCCAAGAACAAGATGAACCAGGATCCATGGTATCACATGAATCACGAAGAAGAGATGGAAGAGTTGCGACAGATCGATCTCAACAAGAACAAGAACAAGGAGATCGAGAAGGATCTGTGCTTCTGCGGCATGAGGGCACACCGACATGTCAGCCGCACGGAGCAGAATTTCATGAGACCATTCCTAGCATGTCCCAAGGAAGCTGGGAGTCGTTGCTGGAGGGACCAAAGAACAAGCGACTGGAGGAAATGAATCACGGCCATCCCTTCGAACCCTCGGAGAGCGGCCTTGGTGCTTCTTCGGACAAGCCGAGCAGCTCCAGTCACGGAAGGAAGAAGTCAAGACAGCCATCCGTCATCGAATGCAGCTCAGAAGAAGAGGAGATTCCAACAAGGCGATCTACTACCAGTCGAAAGTCGAGGTCCACCAAGACACCATCCAACAGTCCCCCTCGGCAGCAGACTCTCTCCGAGGAGGAGGACGAATGTCATCATGTGTGGAACCATCGCGGAACCAACTCGCACCAGAAGATGCGTACCTGCCAACAATGCGGCCTACAAGAGACCTTGAATCTGAAGAGCAATCTGCTCACCAGGAAGTGGGTGGACGTGGCCGCCAAGTTCCAGACCACCAAGCGCAAGTGAGTGAGGTGATTCGTTCCCGAACTAGGAAAAGGATCTTGGGAACTCTCCAAAAGAAAATCCAAGAGTTGGAAGAAAGGCCAGAACCAGAAGATCAAATCACCATGGATCAATACTGGGAAGTGATGCATCTGAGACTGATAGGTGAGGTATTTAGCCCTGATCGTTTCACATCAAGAGCTTCTCGATTTAACTTGGAACAAGGTAAGGCTTATGATCTGGTTTTAGGACATCAATTCTTGGATCCCAAGGTTCGCAAGGAGTGTTTGCGTCATCTTCGTTCGGAGCAATATGGCTTGGTTGTCGTCACGCCACCATGCACCCTGTTCTCCATGCTACAATACTTAGGTAAAGGACTCACCAAGGAGTCACGACATGCAGATCCAGAGTTTCAAGCACGTTATCAGGAAGCCTTGCAGCTGTTGGAATTTGCTTCAGTCGTCTGCATGTTGCAAAGTAGACAGGGAGGGGCTTTTGTTTTCGAACAACCATGGTCTGCTCTTTCATGGCGTGAACCCAGTGTGATGCGACTCATGAATGTTCCCGGAGTCATCCTCACACGAACAGATCAATGCGCTTTCGGACAAAGGGATCAACTAGGACAGCCAATTCGCAAGAGAACTGGATTTCTTACAAATAACAAGAGAATAGCACAAGCCTTAAGAAGAACATGTAAAGGTGATCACAAACATCAGCAATGTGTAGGTAGTGTCAATGGTTGCTCCCTAGCAAGTCGTGCTGCCCGATACACGCAGCCCTTAATTGATGCCATCCTCCGTGCATATGCGAAGTCTTGTGACGAACTGGAAGGCATACACTACCTGAGCATGCATCAGCAACGCTGGAGTGCCTCCGATTCGACATTCATCGATTTGCCCATCCATCGAAGTCAGAACATATATTTATGTCAAGAAGAGGATAGTGCAACTTCAGAGTCTCATGGATGGACATATGATCCCACGGATGTGCACTTCCAATATGTGGGAGATGTTGTCGAAGAGGGCCCTGCTGAGGTAGCAGTTCCAATCGGCGTGGAATTGAGCGAAGAAGAGAATCAGCAGGTCCAATTGTTATCACCTGAACATAGGAAGAGACTCATGCAAGAGATCGAAAGAGCACATCGAGGACTAGGACATCCTCATCAAGATCGTTTTCTCAGGATTCTCAGAAAGGGAGGTGCCAATGTAGCTACCATGGGACTTGCCAAGAGTTTCTCTTGTTCTCAGTGCCTTGAGAACAGTCGACCGCGACCCTGGAGAAGGGCGGCTCCACCAAGAGAGTTGGAATTCAATGACATTGTTGGAGTGGATACGTTCACCATCAAACACCATGAGCATAGCTTCAAGTGTTTAAACATTGTCTGTTGGGGGAGTCGCTATCAGATGGTAGTTCCGCTACAAGGCAATCGAGCCATCGATGCTCGAAATGCATACCGCCAGTGGATCAAACTGTTTGGACCACCCAAGATTGTCAAGCCAGATCTAGGAAAGGAATTTATGGGAGATTTCCTCTATCGATGTACCACAGATGGTTCAGAGGTTGATCCTGCTAGCCTTGAGAGTCCCACACAGAATTCGATAACAGAACGAGAAGGAGGAAGTTACAAGCTCATGTTTGCCAAAACCAGTCTTGATTATGGTCCGACGGATGATCCAAATGAAGTTCAAGAACTTATCGACACAGTCACTATGTGCAAGAATCGATTAAGTCATAGAGGTGGATACTCAGCAATGCATCGTGTTTTCGGATTCACACCAGCAATGCCAGGAGATGTCATCTTTCACACGGATCAAGAGGCCAATTTCTCTAATCATGACATGATGGAACTAGGAGATGTAACTTTGAAGAAGCAAGCACGCATGCGAGAATGTGCCAGCAAAGCCTTCTTCGATTCGTCATGTGCTGAAGCTTTGAGAAGAGCAATCAGCAGTGGACCCAGGAAGACGGATTCATTTGAGCCGGGCCAATTGATTTACTTCTGGAGTTCGGGTCAGCACGGAAAGGTAGGATTGCATCACTCCGCACAGCGTAAACCTAATCATGCTTTCTGGCATGGGCCGGGAAGAGTTGTGTCCACACAATATCCGCATAGCATCTACATTGCATATCAAGGTAGGTTGATCAAGGCAGCTCCAGAACAGTGTAGGCGAAGCAGTGCGGAGGAGGACATGTCTTGCAGTCAGGTGTTGCAATCCTTGTGCAATGTCCGAGACCAACTGCGTAACCAACGCATCAATGGTCTAAGTGATATCCGGAGTGAGGAATGGCCACCTCAAGTGAAACCACATCCAACTGGAAACAAGAGAACCAAAGGAAAAGAGCCATCCATCGAGAAAAGACAGAAGATTCGAGATCAGAAGGATGTGGACGATTACTTCAGGAATGTAATTGACGATGGAAGATCGTCGATGTATAGTCCATCCATTGCCGAAGAACATGCTGATGTACCAGCACTGGATGTTGACTCCGATGCTACGGTGGAATTGGAATCCGACATGGAATTGTTTCTAGGTGAGGTTGCTGACAGAAGCGCAGTTCTTTCTAAGCCAGACTTCAATACGAAGAATGGAAATGAACTAAAGCTCAAGAATCTCAACTCTAGAGACTATGAATTGTTTGTCAAAGCAACAAAGAAAGAATGGGACACCAATTTGAACAATGGAGCCATTCAAGTGATTCCACCGGATGAAGCACACAAGATCCGACAAAGATATCATCATAGGATTATGCAGAGCAGACTGCTTCATGTTGCAAAACCTATCGATGATATAACACAAGTTGAGCCGGATCAAGTTTTGTCCTGCAGCCCTGAAGGCCAACCATGCAAGGCGAAATCTCGGTGGATTGCCAGAGGTGACAAAGACCCAGACATTTTCTCCGTACATTCGTCATCACCAGTCATCCATAGAGATACTTTCATGCTGGGACTTCAAGCCATTGCATCTCGTCGTTGGCGACTTCATTTTGCAGATTTCAGTCAGGCCTTCATGCAAGGAGGTTCTCTGCAGAGAGATGAACCTCTGTACTGCGAACCGCCCGATCGACAGTTGCTAGGATTACCCGAGGGCTGTTTGATTCAAATTTGCAAGACAGTGTACGGTTTGGTCGACGCTCCGTATAGATGGAACCAACATTTAGATAGCATGTTCAAGTCTCTTGGATACAAGCCTTCCATCCTTGACCCATGTTGCTATCTTTTGCACTCATCTACGAGTTCCACGCCAGACAGCTCGACCGAATTGGAAGGCATCGTCATGGTAGCGACTGATGATTTGGTTACTGCAGGGAATGCTCGACATCAAGCACTCATGGAAGAATTGCATCAAAGGTATAAGTTCGGTAAGTGGGAACATGAGAAAGGTAGATTTTGTGGTAAAGATATAAGTCAAGAGAAGGATGGTACCATCAGGATAGATCAACAGTACTACACAGAGCTGAAGTGTAAGTCCAAGATACCAATCGAGAAAGGAGCATCCAACGAGGATCCATGTACAGTCGATCAAGTGAAGGCACTCAGAGAAAAGATAGGAGCTCTGAGTTGGCTTGCCAAGGAGACTCGAGTCGACTTGTGTGGTAGTGTCGCGCTGCTCATGCAGGCTTTTCCTACTCCGAAGATCAGTGACCTCAAAACGTGCAACAGAATTCTCAAAGAAGCACTTTTGTACAAGGATTTAGGAGTTACCATAAGACCAACACCACCAAAGGAGTTGTGTATTGTTGTTTCTTCGGATGCAGCATGGGCAAATGCCAGGGATGAAGAGGGACCAAACAAATCGCAAGCCGGTTACGTAGTCATGACAGCTGATCGCTCTATGCTTCAAGGAAGGGAAGCTGAGTTCAGCATGATAGGCTGGCGAAGTCATACACTCAAACGTCGTACCGTATCCACATTGAGCGCAGAAACTCAAGGGATCGTTGAAAGTGCAGCAACTGCCTGTTGGTTTCGTTACCTTTTGGCTGAAATGTTCTTTCCACATCTTGTCAATCCAACGAATATAAACTGGGAAGTAATGCTCGAGCCAGTGGAGTTCGGTATTGTGACGGACGCCAAGAGTGTCTACGACGCCCTTACGAATCCAACTGGAAGCCAATCCACGACTGACAAAAGGACCACGATAGATCTTGCCATCATACGTGAATATCTCCGTCAGCATCATGGCTGTATCAGATGGATAGAAGGTCGTCTGCAGCTTGCCGATTCTTTAACCAAAGAAATGTCCAGCGACTTCATCCGTTCGGTGTTGCAACAGGGCACTTACCAGCTCAAATCTGAATACAACACCATACAACTCAGAAAGAAGGCTAGGGAAGATAAGCGAGAAAGAAAATTAAATCAACGATAAGGAGGGTATGTGATTCCAGTTGCGGTCCTTCACTCATGTCACACATGCCACGCTCGACATGTCATGCTTGAACCATCCTTGATTTAATTTCTCCATTTCTTTTCCTCTCAAGACTCGAGGGGTTGATTCTCAGTGCCTGCTCTGGAAAAGAGCAGCTATGGTGTGCCGCGGCTTTGCGCTGTGAGTGTGGGATCGGTGGACCCCCCTGGGACTTAAAGTAGCTGAAATTCACAACTTTCTTACCTTGGACTTTCAAGCGCATGCGTACTCAGAACAAAGAGTTGGCTTCCCACCGATCAGGCAACTGCCAATGGCTGTTCCCGCATTACAAGACTGGCAGATCGTTTGCGGATTGTTTAGATCACTGTGAGTCTCCTTTTGTTGGAAAATACTGTTGCTGTTTGTCGCTTTGCTGTGAACATTTTGGTGTGATTCGTCTAGAGGGTGAAAACTATTTCAACAACCCATCAATCATCAGCCATCAGCCATTGCATCACTAACCATTAGTAGTTGGTAGTCAACCAGCCATTGGGTTGATATTAATTGATATTTGCTGTTTTGCAGTGAACCAAAACAAACCTTTGTCAAACTAATTCAAACTATATATATATGTTGATATATATACATGTAGTGATATTATGAACCATTATCAACCATTACTATCAAGCAGAGTGGCTAATATATCATTAAGCATCATTAAGCCTTGTTAGCCATCATTAGAAGCATGGTTGCTCTTTCGCACCTCTTAGCGTGAAATAAAGAAAGTCGGATGCAGCATGCTATAAGTATTTACGTGTGTGCAAGGATACAAACATATGACATACGCCTATGATATACAAGGGCATCATGTCTTGCTGTCCGGACAGCATGGCATCTCCCCTTGCCTTCCTCTGGAAGAATCTAAGACGCTAGCAGTGTGATAAACCTAGATGCATGGTTCATCACAGCTGGGTACTTTCGACCCTTCAGCTGTTTTGTCAGAGCACGCAACTTCAAGAGCTTCAGCATTTGTATCAACCAAAGCCCGGAGAGTTTTGCACGTAATAGTGGTTCATAAATAAGAAACAAAATATGCTTGGCTAAGCTAATAATCAACAGTTGATAACGGTAAGATTGGCTGCTAATAATTTGTTTACTCTTTCGATTGGTTCCCTAAAGATACAGAAAAAGGGATAATACAGGCCCCATTTTTTCCACGTTTGTAGAAATGCAGTGTTTTCTTACTTGATAAATTGTTTCTTCGTAAATTGATCAATGTCCATGCATGGTTCTGTCATTCTAAGATATTTTGAACTGTTCTCATGCAATACAATGGCAAATCATGAGTTGATTTTTAAATTGTTAATATTGAAACCAAAGTTGCGATTGGACAATCAAAAGTTGAATTGTTATCAAACTTCATTTGCAAATAATTGGTTGAAGTAACCATTGAATTGTCATTAACAAAATCATTGATATTAATGAAGTCTAAATTGCCGATTGCAAATTCCATTTTTTTGATCTAAATCTTTGATTTTACCGTAGTATCCAGTCATCCCTCCTGGAGGTCCCGAACAAAAAACGGACCCCCCCAGGAGGATCCTATCAATCCTTGATATAGAAACCCTTCCAAGGGGGGTCGAGCAAAAAAAGAAATGTACATGGAGGCTGCGAGGTTCCTTAGCAGTTCCTTCGGCAATCGCTTACCAATATCAAATTGAATCTAAGTTGTGGGTGTTAAAGTCTATTTTCCAATTTGCAATTTCATTTGGGACTCGTAGAAAATGTAATTCAAAGTCAAAATTTAGCTACCAATATTGAATTTTGAATACAGACACCAGCTTTGAAATTAAGTGGGTTTTTGAGAAATGAACGAAAATAGTAGATATTTCTAGCTGCAGCAAATCCCCTGTGTAGTTGGCACCCGTTCCACAGCCGGATGCGTAGGATTCTGCACATTGGGAGTTTTTGGTACTTTGCACATGCAGCACGAAGTTGATGCTACGTCACCGAAGGGTTGGGTTGGCATGAAGTTGCTGCTACGTCACAGAAGGGTTGGGTTGGGGTGGGATCATGTTAACGTTCGCTTGCATTCGCAACATGAAGTTGATGCTACGTCGCCGAAGGGTTGGGTTGGGGTGGGGGGTGGGGTCATGTTAACGTTCGCTTGCGCTTGCAACATGAAGTTGATGCTACGTCGCCGAAGGGTTGGGTTGGGGTGGGGGGTGGGGTCATGTTGACGTTCGCTTGCACTTGCTCATCATGTTGATGCTACGTCACCAAAGGGTTGGGTTGGGGTGGGGTGGGGTGGGGCATGTTAACGTTCGCTTGCACTTGCTCATCACGTTGATACCACGTCAAGCATGGGTTGCGGTGGGGTGGGGTGGGGCATGTGAACGTTCGCTTGCACTTGCTCATCATGTTGAATCTTTGAAAGATGTTCTCCACCGTTGACAAGACATGGGCCGAAAATAGTAGTTTTGCATACGGTGCAATTTGGGTTTGTTCTTGGCCGTCCACAGAAACATTTGGAAAACGTGAGGATTTGATCACATGAACAAACGACAATGCTAATGAAAATACACGGCCGTCTATGGAACGTGTACCTAGTTAGGCACGAGCTCACCCGAGAATGCAACCAAGTAACAGCCTAATGCATGTCAACCCGTATGACCCAACTTTATAGGCAGGAAGGCAGACATGCATGATAGATTGCAACCAGGAATCAATAGAATGCAGCTTAACCCATGGGTACTTGGGCACTAATTGCGCAATGGAATGCAGCCAAGGCTTCATAGAATATGACGAGTTTGTGGCCAAGAATCGCATAATTGGGAAAGTGCAAGTGGTTGAAGACATTGATCTACAGAAGGAGCGGGAGGTTGACAATGGGCTGGGGTTCTGGCTGCGGTAGAAACGGTTGGTGCATGTGATACTGGTAGGCGGTGCTGGAGTGGGAGGGACGTCGGCGTTTTTTCCCTCAGGTGGGCGCAGAGACAAAGAAGCGAGTGCATCAAGTGGTTGAGGCGCAAGGGCTGGTCCAGGGAAATGATGCGCCAGTGTGTCGCGGCAACAAGCGTCGGCGCGTTACTGCGCATCTAGCTGAGACACTAGCCACTAGAGGCTAGGCTGCAACGGAATAATTTGGAATGAACTTGGATGGGGTTGCGGGGAAACTATTATAATAATGGGCGTTTCTCAAAATAGGGGGTGCCCATAAATCACCCAATAGTAAGCGTTCATTAGTGATAATGAGCCCGCCATTTTTTGGGGTCCTTACACTTAAACAAACCACTATGTCTCTGTATTCTGGTGAGCAATACCGCGTCCCACCACGCCCTATCCAGGGTTCTCCAGTGCTGCATGCAGGGCTCAGTGTTTAGCTGAGGTGTTCGTGTCAGTGCTTCACGATTGGGTGATGTGCAGATCAGCGTCTTGGACGTGGAGGATGCCGTGGCTGAGGAAGGTGATCGGTCTTAGAGCGTAGCTGAGTGGAAATCTTTGGAAAGCACAGAAGCATATACCAGAACGTCGGAAATCAGAGGACCTTGAACCTTCCAACTTCTTTGTCTTCCCCGTCTTCGCCGAGGCCCCCGGGGAATCCAGGTGATTCCTCGCAGCTGGCTGCGCTGGAGTTTTTCCCAAGAGCATTTGTGAATTCCCCCATCAAGGAGCACCAGGGCAAAGAGGTGCGACCTGAGGACACCCTGCAGACCCTGGGCTGCGACCACACCGGCGCGCTACGCGGGATGTGGGCGCAGCTGCGGCAAGAGCAGTACGAGGACGGAAGGGGGTAAACAACCCATACAGTTTTGTGCAGGATTTTTTTTCGCCGTATTTAGGGGCTTCGGGTATGGAATGCTGTAATTTTATCCACCATATTCGAACCCCAAGCAGCCAAAACATGCCAAGAGATACAAGAAGAATGCGATCGAAAGTCGTAGTGCCGGTTGTGATGTGATTCTATTTGCCAGACACAAGCCATAGCACTTGTGGTTTGTCTATCTTGTTTGAAGCGCTTCACCGGCAGTCAAACGATTTCAACACAATGTCTTCAAAAGTTTTCATGGCGCCTGTGGTGTGGTTTCCATTTGTCAGGTACCGGCCAGTGTCACGGCGGATGAGCCCCACACTTCTGCAGAGACACCGGGGCTCGCGTCATAGCTGGTGACTGCTGGCCATCCGCATGTCAGAGTTCGCCAAAAACTGGTCAGAGAACGCAAATCTTGGAAATTCCCTTGCCGTTGTATGCGATTAGTTTGCGCGCAGGCCTTAAATCATTTGTACCCTCGGACTATTATGATACATGGTTTGTTTTTGTGTGCTTGGGCGGTGCCAGGACCAGGCTGTTATTGTACCTGCTGTGGAACAACCGCCTGTGCACGCCGACCTTTCCAAGCAGCAAGAGGAAGCCTCTGCACACCCCATGAAAACCCTGAAAACAGATGTTGGGATCTTGTGTTTTCTTGCGGGGGGGCCAATCCTGCGCATTCCATTTTTAACAGCCAATAGTGTCGATGTGATAGATCACAAAAGTTCATAAATTGGTCTTCTTTGCATGAGTTTTGATCTTTTGCATTCTTTGCGCTCTCCAGGCAGAAAAGGCGGAAAACCAAATGTCCTTGTCAGGACACAATGGGAACAGGTGCGCTGGTGATGCTAATCAACATGTTCACCAGCTTATTAAGTTGCATACACATGCATACACTGATATGCCATTGCCATCCATTGCCCCATTCTTGGCTAATATTCAAGAATGGATCTCAATGCGACTTGCAATCAGTGTAATGATGGATGATGGATAGTCAGTGACGGTAGATGGACATGGCCAAAGTAGATTGATGCAGGTTGAAGATGGTCGAAGAGGATCTTAGGGTTTTAAAGGCTTGTTTCATCTTGTTTTTTTGCCACGATGCTGGCAGGAGCAGGGGGGCCAGATCCAAGAATAAGTTCTGCCATGCTCCAGTATGCAAAGCACATTCGGAAAGACGCGGTATATCTGGGCTTGGGTGACCTCGCAGCATACGCCTTCACCAGAAAGAAAGACGTCATGCTTCTGTACTTTGACGATGAGTCCACCGGTGCTCCGGTGACCAGATCCCTTTTTGATGTTCTCAATGAACTACATTTCCGGGCCCCCCACATTTCGAAGTGGAAGCTCTCGACCCAGTTGCCCCAAGTCCAACTACGTGGGCGCTAGTGTGCGCGCGGGCAGACTTCAAGAGAGCGCCGTTCCTTTCACTCAACCATTACATGCCATTGTTTCCAAAAAGTCAAATTGGAGTTGATGATTGGGAAGCATCTGTTGCAAAGATTCAGGATTCCTGAGGGTGCTGGTGTCTACCGATCCCCTGTTTAGTAGACCTAGCTAGTTTTATGTAGCCATTCTGTAGCTAGTTTTATGTACTTGCTTCCTCCAGGATGCCGCGTTTGTGTGCATTTGTGTGGTTTTAATCCCTTTGCGGTGCCCCCTGGAAGGACCGGGTGAAAGGACGATTGGAGATGTGCAAGAGGAGACTCACTGCTCTTATGGAGGAAGAAGCAGATTATGGATGGGCCGAATCAATGCAAGACAGCATCAGGTTGTGGGAGAGCACGGGGGGGGGTCCCCGCCGATGGTCATTGCAGCTTGTGGCCGCTAAAAGCATTGCAATCCGGTTATGCTGTTGGCTTGACGCTTGCCAAAGATTCTGATACCACAAAGCTTCGCGAGGAATGGCCAATGGAAAAGAATTGAAAATATTGAAAGAACCTCAAATTAATGAACATATTGTTTGTTTGTGGGTTGGCTGGTCGGTCAATGTTTTTCAATTATGATGGCGACCGGTGTTTGATTCCATGTAGCAGGCCGGAAGTTGCCATACAGGTCCAGCATATTATGGTACTGCTACCGCCAGCATTGTTTGTGTATGCTTTGGTCATTTGTATTTCCTCTGTGCGGTTCGGCGTGGCGCAACGCAGCGTTGCGTAATTCCTGAAGTCAAAAAGAAAAATAATAGTAGTAGTAGTAGTAGTAGTAGTAGTAGTAGTAGTAGGAGGTAGTAGTAGTAGTAGTAGTAGTAGTAGTAGTAGTAGTAGTAGTAGTAGTAGTAGTAGT
>VSDK01000007.1:392196-431653 GCA_009767595.1 Symbiodinium kawagutii
AGTAGTAGTAGTAGTAGTAGTAGTAGTAGTAGTAGTAGTAGTAGTAGTAGTAGTAGTAGTGGTAGTAGTAGTAGTAGTAGTAGTAGGAGTAGTAGTAATAGTAGTAGTAGTAGTAGGAGTAGTAGTAGTAATAATAGTAGTAGTAGTAGTAGTGGTGCTACTACTACTACTACTACTAGTAGTAGTAGTAGTAGCGGTGCTACTACTATTACTACTACTACTACTACTACTACTACTACTGGTAGTAGTAGTAGTAGTAGTAGTAGTAGTAGTAATAGTAGTAGTAGTAGTAGTACTAGTAGTAGTAGTAGTAGTAGTAGTAGTAGTAGTAGTAGTAGTAGTAGTAGTAGTAGTAGTAGCAATGAGAATTGGTAGTAGGGTGTTTGGTTCGGCTGTTTGTGGTTTGGTGGTGTCTGATTTGCTTGGTTTGTGTGCTTGTTTTGTTCGGTTTGGTTTTTGTTTGCGTGGTTTGCAATACAATGCTGTCAGCTTAGCTAATCTGGTTCAGTCTACTTTTTCTATTTGGGCTATTGGCGACCAGAATTTTTTGTGCTTGTGCGGCGCTTCGGAGGGAAAAGAATCGCGAACAGACACAAATTTTCTTGTGCCCGTAGCATGTTGAAAAAGAAGCTAAAAAGTCACAATGGGCTACTGCTCTTCGAGCGTCGCTGCCTCTTGCGAAAGAAAAACAATCCGGGCAAGCAGATGCACAAAGCTTGCCATTATGACTCCTTGAACTTCACCGATTGGTCGGTATATGTTCATGTCGCTCTTTTCAAAGAATTTTTCATTATACACATGAGCTTCAAATCATCGCCGCTGAGACCATCCTTGGCGGCCCCAGCCTTGGTTCCAACCTTGATTCTGATTCCACCAGCCTTGATTCCAGTCCCACTGCTGGTTCCAGAAGATTGACCATGCCCATCTCACCTTCCCTATGCCTTGTCCCTTGTGTCAGCAACTGGGCCGCGCTCCTGCCCCGGTCATCAAGAGTCTCTTTCTCTTTCAAGCGCATCGTCGTCGAGAACACTACCATGATGGGCCCATTACAGTATACCAGCCCCCATTGCAGCTGCTTACACCTCAAAACTAGTTCAACTCCGTACTGTACGTGGATGGCGCGTGACAGCCGACACAGGTCCCCAGGGTCAGGCACAAAGATTGGTTTGGCGCTCCGCGCTGAAACTGAGTTTAATGAAGTCCGTGCCAGTCTCCAAGTTGTGTTCTTCTGTGCCGGTTCGGCCAAGCAGTCCTTCATGGCTGTCCTCGAAGAATACACCAATGACCGCGAAAGCAGTTCGCAACGGAACCAAAGAGCGTGGGTTGCCACTTGAGGTTCGGCTCTACAAAGAGATCCTCAAACACATGGAACAGCAAGCCCAGCCTTTCCCGGCATGTGGAGACACGGTGCGTGCGTTCAAGCAGGCAGACATCGGCTACAACCTGTCCTCCCTCACCAACTCTACCAAGCCTCCCGAGGAAGCAGGCAAACCATGGGTCCTTGCGGCGCGCTTTTGCACCAGGCAAGCAAGGATGTCATTCCAATTTAAAAATCATTTTCGCAATGGAATCCCTAAGCAGTGGTCATATTCTATGAAGCCTTGGCCGCATTCCATTCTAAAATTAGCGCCCAAATACCCATGGGTTGAGCTGCATTCTATTGATTCCTGGTTGCAATTTATCATGCATTTCTGCCTTCCTACATATAAGGTTGGGTCATATGGGTTGACATGCATGAGACTGTTACTTGGTTGCATTCTCTGGCGAGCTAGCGCCTATTTACACAGGGGATTTGCTGCAATTAGAAATATCTCTTATTTTCATTCGTTTTTCAAAATCCCACTTAATTTCAAAGTTGGTGTCTGTATTCAAAATTCAATATTGGTAGCTAAATTTTGACTTTGAATTTCCTTTTCGAGTCCCAAATGAAATTGCAAATTGGAAATTAGACTTTAACACCCACAATTTAGATTTAATGTGATATTGGTAAGTGATTGCCGAAGGAACTACTAAGGAACCTCGCAGCCTCCATGTACATTTTTTTTGCTCGACCCCCTTGGAAGGGTTTCTATATCAAGTATTGATAGGATCCTCCGGGGGCGGGTCCGAGAAAAATAACTTTATTTTTTTGTTTTTTGTTTTTCCCGGGACCCCCCCCCTTTTGGAAGGGCTTCTTTATCAACCATTAACAAGATCCTCCTGGGTGGGTCCGTTTTTTGTTCGGGACCCTTCCCTCTGGGATGCAACCGCCCTGGAGGGATGGCCGGAGACTCCAGGAGGGATGACTGGATACTACGGTAAAATCAAAGATTTAGATCAAAAAAATGAATTTGCAATCGGCAATTTAGACTTCATTAGCATCAATGATTTTGTTAATGACAATTCAATGGTTACTTCAACCCATTATTTGCGCATGAAGTTTGATAACAATTCAACTTTTGATTGTCCAATCGCAACTTTGGTTTCAATATTAACAATTATAAAAATCAACTCATGATTTGGCATTGTATTGCATGAGAACAGTTCAAAATATCTTAGAGTGAAAGAACCATGCATGGACACTGATCAAGTTAAGAAAAAACAATTTTTCAAGTAAAAAACACTGCATTTCTACAAACGTGGAAACATGGGGCCTGTAATATCCCTTTTTCTGTATTTTTAGGGAACCAATCGAAAGAATAAACAAATTATTAGCAGCCATTTTTACCGTTATCAACTGTTGATTATTAGCTTAGCCAAGCAGATATTATTTCTTATTTATTAACCACTATTAGGCAAACAATTATTGTGATTTTCCATTGTGCACTCAAACGGATCATTTTCGCACCACAGTCTTCGCCAGGAGTTCATCACACAACTGCTGCAGCCATCTCCTGAACTACGTCCAATGCCGTCAGCGGCGCGCCAGCATCCTTACATGAGCGAGCACCATGGATGAAAGTCAGCGAGCTGAACGGCTGGTGAAACGAGCTGCGTTGAAGGTATGTTGAAGCCTTCAGTTCCCCCAGTTGCTTCGTTTTTTTCAAAGGTCATCGCTGGTATTTTGAAGATGTTTGAAATTGTTCCAAAAAAATCGATCCAGACATGTCATCACAAGCATTGAGAAAACAGAATTGTTAAAGTTCCACACATTCGATGGTTGCTGGACAAACCTGGGGTCTCTTTTAGCGTCCAAAGCAAAAAACATGGTTGGACCCACCACCAAGCAGTGAAGATGCCCGAACATTTGGATGTTCCTGTCAACATTTCATGCATGTTCATGGATTATGGGCCACAATTTGCATTCACTCGGTCATTGCGGTCAACATGCGATGCACCCCCCAGGAAACATACGCAAACAATTTTCCAATCGCATTATCACAAGGAATTCATTGGTTCTTGTGAGCCCTCGACCATTGATAGCATTTGTTCATGTTTACGTGTGTGTGACTCAACCGCGCGCGCTTTGCATACCACGAACTGAGAATGGTTCATCAGCCATGGACGTCATGGATTGGCTACGGGGCAAAAGTGCATGTGAGTTAGTTGGTTTTCCGCCATGAACAATATCACAATTCAGGGGCCGCCAACCATTCACCATGATTTGTCAACAACCAGCATTTCAGTCTACAAGTTTGAGCCTCGTCAACTGTCAACCAACTGTCAGCATTGCTAATCGCCATGTTTGAACAACGCCCATCACAAATGTTCAACCGTTAAACCATCACCAGCTCTCAACATCCCTCAACTCTTAACATCCCTGAACAACCTTCACCCATTGTTTCAAGCCTCACTTCACCCATCCCTTGATCCTCAACCCCTGCTGTTTCCTGCGGCAGACTTCTGAGGCAAGACCAACCACGTCTACCGAACCTCACGGGCGGCATCTCATGGACCAAACGCGGAGGGCTGCAACGCCTAGCGTGGCTGGCCGTGGCGCGGGCCTGTGCCACTGGGCCCGGTGCTGTTGGGGGGTTGGGACCCATGTCGGTGCGGGTTTCAAGGCGGTTTCGTGCTGATTCTAATGGTGGTTGATGGTTGGTGGTTGGTGGTTCATAGTTGCTGGTTGAATCGTTGATGGTTGTCAACCAGCCAGAATGACGAATTTTCAATTCTTCGGGGGTCATCCGGCATTGTTTGATCCAATTGGGGTTGGTGATGGTGCCATGATCACTGGTGTGAAGTGAAGCCATGGCCAACGAAATACTGAAGTTGGCCATGAATTATCCCAGCAATTGTTTTTCTCTTCGTGATTCCATGGCTCATTATGGGCAAAGAGTTTTGATCCACGGCCAAATCCGTTGGCCAATTTGGAGGTTCAGAGGCATACAATGAGAGATTCCACCTCCTAGCTGCCTGTCGCAAGGGCTGAATTTTGAAGGAGAAAACTACAGTTTCTAGATGTTTTTAGCTTGATTGTGTTCATTTGGAGGAATGTTCATGGGTTGTCCAAAGCTGGTGTACCTCAAAATTGTCGGTTTCCCATGCTTTCATCAGCTCGCTTCAGATGGTGACTTGGGCCCAGGCCGAATCCGACTTGCATGGAGATCTGGTGCGATTTGCTTTTGCTTCAGCATGGGATGCAGCGGACGCTGGCAAGGTGTCCGATTCACCCTGAACTTCTTCCACCTAAGATGTCAATGCTGATGTTCGATGTTGGGTCAATGAAAATGTGTGTTTTTGTTTCAACAATCCTTGACAAGTTGCACTTTCATGTAGCTTCGCGAAGTTATTTTGTGCAATTGAGAAAGTGTATCATTCAACTCTTTCACCAGACTATGAATCATATGTATAACTTGTAGCAGGTACTGCATCAATCTGTACAACATGTCAGAGATATTGTAGCATCATTGTTCATATACGTTTTCTACTCTAACGATATATCCGAATATATTAACATTGACTCCAACAGGCTCCAAATTTGAATGGAGGACACATCTTCCAGCCGCGGTGAGAAGTACATTTTTCACCTGGCAGAGAAGCTGAGCATGAAGCCGGCAGTTTCCTGGAGCGCAAGGTGTCAGCAGGGTTTATTTGATGGCAGTGCGGCAGTGCGTATTTGTCAACAACAAGAGAGGTGCGCCCAAAAATGTAAATACATATAACATGGATATATCTATGTACAACATAAAGATATTTATGCATATATATATATATATTTATTTATTTATTTATTTAAATCTATATTGAAATATTTATATATATATATATATATATATATATATATATTTGTACAAATACATAAAAATATTTATATATATACACATTTGTGAGTCTCTATTGAAGGAAGGCCTCATAAAAAAAAAAAAATATATATATATATACACATTTGTGAGTCTCTATTGAAGGAAGGCCTAGACAGCCCAGAGCTCAACGGGTAGCCTCCGAGGTTTGGCTGAAGGAAGGGCGCTGGAATGAGATTTGTCAACTCGCCTTCCGCTACCTCGACGTGGATGGTGATGGCGTGTTGAGCACGAAGGAATACGAGTGGGAGATGGCTGAGTGCTGGGAAAGACCTGGTGATACTGTACCTCGTTGCTGTTCATGGAAAAGCGCTAGCTGGTACTGCTTGTTGGCTGATCTTGGTTCCTTGATCCCCAAGTGCTACTTGACCCATACTCTGATGTGATATGTGTGACATATAGGACATACTCTAATGTGCATATATATATATATATATAAATATTGCACATGTGTTGCATATACTTTGCATACATCTCATATGATCTGTGTTACACATCTGTTGTTTGATCTTCATATACCGCAGCTGGCCACGTGACTTTCGTGGTGCGTTTTGCGTCCGAGAGGACTTGTGCAAACACGTCAAGGAGGACAACGCATCTCATGTGGCAGCCAACTGGGTGAACCTTTGGGGAGACAAGGGCGGGCTGTCAGCGCCTCAGAGATTGGCCCTGACGGTGGGCAAGACTGGTTGATCATTCATGGCCATACTAACAACATGATTATCATAGCTAATTCATGGCTATACTAACAATATGATATTCATGCCAATATGATTGTCAAGATGAGTTTATTATGTTGATTACTGACGATGTTATTGCCAATATGAATTGATCATGACAAACAAGTGATCAAAAACCACACTGAACAACCAGTATGAACATTGACCGTCAGAGTATTTGATGGTATAATCAACCAGACGTATCATTCATATTGGTTGATAATGATTGTTCTTGAGAAACATTGATTAACAACTGTTCCCATGGCAGAATTTGCAGCACACTCTTGGCTGTCCTTATTTGTGCAATGTTCTTTCTTGGGCGTTTGCAGCTTGCGAAGTCACGAGCTAACACGACATCCTCGAGACATCTTGGTGCACTGTCTGAGGTCTGAGGAGGATTTCAAGGATGCACTTCTTTGTGAACCTGACGAATCTTCTCCACCAGCCCCTGTCGGAATGATTGCTCGGTGAGCGAGCATCACTGAGACCAAGTTAGCATAAGTAGCATCCATATGTATTTTGCTTCCGTCGATTGACGTCTTGAAATTCCCACGCCGTATGCGTGGGGGCCCGCCACGAAGATGTGCGCTCATCTCTTGGCTTCGAAATTAGTTCAAAGGATTCCACAATGGGCAGCCTGATGGGACCAAAGTTTCTGCCAAAATCAGAGATGTTTGGACTCGCAACTCACTGACGCTCACTGGTTTGTTGTGAATTGTTTCGTGTCTACTTGTGGCAGACCTTTGAACCTCAACGGTACATGAGGCTGATCAAAATGGTTTGCCTTCATCAAAGCTAGATGCCGCAAAGCATTGGAGAAAAAGAAGACGCTAATCGAAGAGGGATCGAGCGTTGCAGCTCAAGAGAAGACAGCAAGAGGGCCTGTCTTGCATCTCGAACACTCTCTTATATATATGATAGATATAGAATTATATACATATGTAGATGTAACATATTAACATGTACATTTACATATATATATATATGTATTATATATATATAAATCAACACGGTGCAATATACCCACCCCAACAGCCACGCCACCCATGTCATCCCCAGGTGTGAGGTCCAGGCGGTCGAGCACCCACTGCCTGGCAGTATCTCCCACTTGCTAGTCATCAATGGTTTCTACGAGTTTCTACTGGCAAGTGGGAGATACTGCTATTCATCAATGGTTTCCTAGTAGTTTCATATTAAGTTTCCCACTACTGGCAGTATTTTCCAACGGGTCATATAAACATATAGAAACTATGAACATAGAGAAACTATTGAACTATTAGTATACCTATTAGGAGATTCAACCCATCATGCCAATGGAAAAAAACTATTAGAAACTACTGCTCCAGTGTATTACTCTTGTCTGCAGGCAGAAAGATCGCCCACAGAGGTGCCACTCCCAGGTCGTGGGGAAATGCGAGGTGGTCATGGTTGCCCTTGCCGTTGCGCGCTCGAATAAAGAGCTATGGGGCAGATCCGCAATGCATATGTACACCAAAATGACCTTGAGCAAATGATAGGGGATTATAGGCAAGAACAGGGGAAAGGAATGGAAAGGATGATAAGTGGGAGTTCTAGTTTAGGAAAATCACCATTTCAGATTGTTTCACTGGTGATGACTTGAGTTTTCCGACAGATTGTATGTTTGAAAGCCGTGGCTTTATGTTGCTTGAAAAACAGATGAAGAACGAGGTTTACTTTTCAGGAGCAGTCTCCCTTGATCCTTGTCTACCTTTGGATGGGGCAAAGCTTGGAGGGGACTCTCCAAAGTGCCCAAGCAGATGGTTCTGTTGGATAATTGCGGACGTTCACATGGGTGTTTCTCAAAATCGGGGACTCTCCAAATCATCCTTTCTTAACCATTTACAGTAATCATCATAAACCACCATTTATAATAATAAAATGTAATAGACCAACCTGTACACAACCAACCAACCAACCAACCAACCAACCAACCAACCAACCAACCAACCAACCAACCAACCAACCAACCAACCAACCAACCAACCAACCAACCAACCAACCAACCAACCAACCAACCAACCAACCAACCAACCAACCAACCAACCAACCAGAACTTTGGGGTTCCCTATAGCTTGCCCCACGTCTTTGTGGTTAGATGTGGTTAGATATTTTTGGATGTTTATATTTATAGATATTTTTATGTATATATATATATAGAATAGAGATGTTGATAGATATTTTCAGAATAGAGATACTTATAGTGATTGGTAGTGGTGAATAGTGGTTAGTAATGCTTAGTAGGAGTTGATAGTGGTTAAGCTTCATGACTAGTTCTAGTGTCTGATAATGGCTGACTGCGGTCAATGTTAGCCATGATGACTGGTGGTGCGCAATGATGGTTGGTATAAATAGTTTGTAATGGTCACCGTTACTCTTCATCGTGCTGAATAGTGGTCTATAATGCTCGAAAGTGGGTTCATGTGCCGCGCCCCCTCCCTCTCAATGGAACAATGTGGATGTGACTCTGCGCTTTGAGACAGTATCTTATCAACCAAGATTCGCGGCATTTCGACTTAGGGTTTGGTGATCAATAGTTTAGCTGGTTTGTAGCTGGTTTTTTTTTTGGCTCCCAAAACTGAAGCCGGGCCTAGGTTGAGAGGAACCACCCAGACATCGTTGTGGGTTCTATTCTGCACCCTCTTGGATTAGTTAGGCAATCTGATTTGGCGTGAAACATGCATATCATCATATATTGGTATTATCTCATTATTTCTACTATCCATCAATATTATCATTATATATCATTATTATCCACATTTTTTTTACTACAATCCAACCATTGGGCAAGCAACTTGATATTCCGACCCTGCTAGGTTCAAGAAAAACAGCTTTGGCAAGAGATGCGCTTAGCAGAGGCTCCACCTGAAGCTGGCTGGTGCTGCTTGTTTTGTCGTAGAGAATGGATCTTGACGTGTGAAAAGATGAACTGCTTGAAGGCCGGATTTAACGCTTCGGGGCTACCACAGCCATCTCCGTCAACATCATCAAGGTCCAGTCAATCGAAATGTTGGAATGTGAGAGTCTTCACAGCAAAGTGATAGTTCCAGCGGCTTCGGTGAGCGTTGAGTGTGAATTCTCCAGAGATGCTACTCCCTGTAAGGAAATCTCACGCACGAAAAAGAATGCTTTGAGAAAAAGTACGACCTCAAAGCTATGCGTTCAGAGTCACTTGCAGCATTTAAGAAGCCTGGTAAACTGCATGTTCTAATTCCTGATTAATGGGTGGTTGCTACTCAGTTGTGGAATCTATAGATCAGCCTCTATGATGAGATGCAATCAGCATTTTTTGCGATTATTAGTGGATTATATATATTGATGGTGATTGGTGGACTTCTTCATTTGCTTCTTCAATTGGCTTGCCAAGTTTGCCTTAGGCAGCATGTGCCTCCTAGAGGGTCAAATTTGGCACCCCTGAAACCTGCAGCAGGCTCTTGTTACATTTGCTTATATGCAAGTATTGCAAGAGAGTGCATCCGTATGCATCTATGATTCAAGCTAGGAAGGTCATGAAACTCATTCCAAGTTACCTAAGGACCTGATCCTTAAAAGATTCACTTGCGGATCACTAGCCGATCCTTTTCCGAGATGATGTCCTTGAGGCTTGAGAAAGCACATCAGAAAGAGTCTGAAGATGAACACCGCTACGCTGTGCTGAGGAGCGTGTCAGTTGGCTTGGTGGTTGGTGTTGTAACATGCGATCACGATCCTTCTGATAATTTTGACCTTTGTATGGGTACATCCATAGATGGTGGTACGCGTGAACAATGGAAAAATGGTAAGTTCCAAGAGATCAACTATCTCTTTTTCGATACATCCTGTACACCATTCATTTGCATTTCTGGACAGAACCATGTTAAACACAATTAACTGTGCTTTCTTCTTTGGACTTTTCACGCTAAGTTTGAGTCAGATTTTGATCCTCAACGGCCTAGTGAAACATGATTTGTTGGCATTTGCTACCCCCTAGACAGCACCCTGCTTGAGGCTAGAGCCGCTCGGCCGCAACGGCAAAGAATATCCAAGTGATGGGAACCGGAAGTGCAAATACGTACAACTGTTTGAGGAGGTGGCTGTACGCTCACATATTTGTAAACAATGATACTTACATATATATATATATACATAACTACATCTATACATATACAACGTTATATTGACATGTAATTTGATGTA
Organism: Symbiodinium kawagutii; assembly: GCA_009767595.1. Classification (NCBI taxonomy): domain Eukaryota; class Dinophyceae; order Suessiales; family Symbiodiniaceae; genus Symbiodinium; species Symbiodinium kawagutii. The sequence continues at coordinate 402,332 of VSDK01000007.1, forward strand.
TTGCAACAGGTTGATGTGTATATATGGGTTGTTATTCATTGGTATCAATCCCCAAGCCAACCTTTTGATCGTTGCTGATTTGTGGACAGTGTGCAGAAGGGTTGTTATTTTTTTTCTTGATAGTTTTCCCTGTCAAAAGAAATTTCAATGTGGCCCACATCCGATAACATGATAGGTGATATTGTCAAGAGCTCTCATGAGTAATTGGTAATTCTTCAACAAAGGGAGAACAAACACAGTTGGAAGAGAAAAGGGAAATGTAGCCCAGGATGATGTAACTATATGTAATTACGAGTTCCTTGGCCATTTGGCAATATGGTTCTTCGGCTCTTGGACACGTGTGACCTTTTAGCATCAGTAGGAATCCACGCAGAGGGCCCATACTCAAAACATAAAGGGACCACTGGGCTTCAGTTGATAAGTGCCAGGCATCGCAGGGTAGGGCAGTTGTCAAAGAGATTGACCCGTCGCCGGTGCTTGATTGAAACATGCCACTGCAATGCCACTGCAATGCCTTAGGCCATTTATCTTTCGTGGATGTCCATGGTTCATGAAGACTGGCATATCATCCTTGGTCAGAAACGGACTCATGCCCTCCTGGTGAGGTTCCACAAGCAGAGGAGCTTCGTGACAGATGATGTTGGAGAAGGATCTGCTCGCTGACTTTGCCAAACAGTGGGCTCATTGCCAAGCTATGAGCTATACCATATTGTAATAGCAGCATGTAATGACTGATTATATCATCAAATGATGATTAGATTGCAAATGATATTGAACTCAATAACTGGTATCAAAATAGATAGTATGAATTTGATGTCAATAGTATGTTACTAGTATAGCTATATAACATCATTAGATCATAACCCAATTATGGCCAATCACGTAAAGTTTGAGACAGTATCAAAACCCCAACTGTTGGTTATGAAAAACTTTTGGTGCTGAATTATGCTATACCTGGTGACAAAAAGGGCGACTCGTTGTACTGGGAATCTGCGCACAACTCCTCCCCTGTGCCAGGAGAGGACTGGCACGTGGTCATGGAAGCTGCAGCCAACCTGCTGGAGGATACCGAACAGGCTTTGCAGCAGGCACCAAGGGCTTGGACGAACTGGTGCCAACTAGCTGAGGACGGTCCTCGTTTCATGGCAGGTTCCTTTTTTAAAGGCCAAGATCAATTTTGGAAAGAATCATTATATATATATATATATATACATATATTTAGATATAGCTGTTCCTGTAATTACTTGAGTTGCATAATGATTGTCCTTGCGGATGTTGGCAGCCACTGAGCTGCGGTTTCGCTGTGGCACCTGGAGTTGCTACCAATGCCATGCCTTGCAACTGCTCGGCTGAACGAAGCAGTGTCAGCAGCCGCGCCAGGCCGAAGAGCTTCAAGCGCAGATCCGCCACAATGCCGCTGGGCTCCCACCGGGTGCGGAACTCTTGCAGAGTCGCGCGGACCTGCAAGAGGCCTTCAGAACCACGAAGCGTCAGCCATGGTGATTTCTGTTAGAGAAAAAACCTACCAGGTGGAAGTACCCAGGTTTTTGCAAATATGACTGTTTAAGAGATTTCAATGTCACATAGATTCAGATAATGATATGTATGCTATGGACATTGGAATCCTCATAGCGTGGAGCCCTGCCAGCGCCTGCCAGGCACATGAGACCATCATCCAACTCAGAAAGCAGCTGAGCCAAGCTGAGAAGAAGAAAGAAGCTGCCAGGCTGGTCACGGGCGCTCAGCTTCCATCGGTGGAGCTTCCACTAGCAGGGGGGACTCGCTGCAAGTAGATCATTGACTGTATCTCAACTCGCGACTCAGTGCCCCTTTGAGGAAATGATCAAGATATATATATATATATATGTATATATCAAGATCTTTCTTCCATTTTCTTTCAAGTTCTCCCCTGAACACCTGAAGTGTAAGCAAACCCGATGGATTGACGATTGATGAATCCCCATGATTGACCTGATCCAGATCCAGACTCCAGTGGAGCAATGTGCCAAACCTGTCCAGGTCGATAGTGGTCATTCAGGATGAGATGAAGCAGATGGAAAATGATGGAGCCAAGAGGTTTGCACAGCCAAGGGCCATGTGTGAAGTGCCCGAAAAGAAACTGCAACAGATTTCTATTGTTTCAAGCAATTTTCTTGGTGTTGTTTGCTATTGATGTCATTAATTGTGGTTAACCATCGCATGTGAATAGGTGCTGCTTCTTCAGGCGTCCAAAATTTAACGAGATGTTCTCGAAGGTTCAGAAGTTGGAGATGAATGCACTTTTCAATGTTTCTTGACCGCAGAATGAGCTGAACCTCATAATGTGAAGGATTTGCATGAAGAGAGTCGAAGCGAGTCAAAGAGAACCCCAGGAAGGATCTATATAATAGGTACCAGAACTAAAAATTGTCAGGCATTTGTGCTCGGTTCTTTGAACAAGTTGTGTGAGAATGCTTATTGAATGTTTGATATTTGTAATCATCAATACTTGGATTTGTCTTCCTCAAGTGAGATCATAATCCAATGAAGGTCGGCCTTTTGCCCTCCTTCAGGAACCCAAACCTTAACATGCCTCAAGCCATGCTCCCCTATGCCCCCAGGAATTGGAGAAGGCCGAAGCAGAAGCTGAAAGCCTTCCAGAAATTGTTTTACATGTGAAGCCGTCGAAGGACAGGTACCCAACCACAGGGAGATCCATTGAACTCGGGAGACCATCCCCCCGAATTCGCTCATAGATCTTTGGTGTTCGAATTTAGCTTGCAAAGTTGGGGGATTGAAACAAGTCCGACACAAAACCTCCAAGAAAAAAGGAATCATAGGAACACATAGAAACATAAATCAAGACATCTCCAATCACATAAATCAAGATGTTTTTGATTTTTTCCGGCAGAACAATCGATATCTATGGCTTGTAGTTTCCAGCCAGGAGCTCCGCAAATCAGTGGGGCAGCTGTGGTTGAAGGAGGTGTTAGGCGCAGCTGTTCTCCCGAGTCCAAAGCGACCAGATATGTCCAGATACCAATGGATACCCATGGATATCCATCACTACCCAAGGTACCCATCATGGTAGGCAACTTCATTGTCGCCTCTTTTGAGAACCCGATGTAGGAATTCCAAATGTCAAGTCTGATGACAGGCCAGCTTGAAACTGAGTGGGCCTTTCACTTCAAGAGTGGAGATCAAAATGGTCTCACATTTCCGGTGAAGCCTTTTAAGCAACTTGTCTTGAGTCGAGCACTGAACGAAGATCAGCAGAAATGAATCCGTTGGTAGCAGTTTGTTGTTGATTTTCCTTGAGTCTACAGCCTATAATTCGAGATGGGAATTTGTGGAAAAGATTTGGTGCCTTGGACTTGCGGTGTGTGTGTGTGTGTTGCCAAAAAAGTGTGTTATGAATCAACTTGATCTTGCTTTCGATGAGGATGGCCCTCGATGCTCGTTTGCCTTCAAGCGACCCAGTTTTGCTGGCGCTGGTCTCACCAACGACTGTGAGCAGGTCGCTGAAGCAGGGGGCTGTAGCCATGGTGCTACCTACGAACCATCCAAGTCCAAGAATAACCATCATTCATCGGGGGAAACTAAGCAGCTATGTGGGGTACACCATTTTTGGACACACTCATATTCGGAAAGAGTTGAGATTGATCGCTTGTTTGATCGCATAATCATGTACAATGCTGGAATTGCAATTGGAGTTCAAGGTGGGTTCTTTCATGAATTCCTTGTCTCCATGGTTGTTGCTGTGCTTGCGAGCCTGGGAGAAATCTAGCAAATGCATTGAACGCACATTCAAATGTCCAAAAGGTCTAAGCCAGCATAGTCCAAGCATAGTCCATGTCGCATATTTCCAGTCTGTACATTTTTCGCTTCTAGCGGCTACTGTATGTTTATTTTTACTCGCGCCACTTTGGACCTCAGCGAATGTGTTTCATGGTTCAAGGTCGGAGGTTGATCTCAGATCCAGGAGCTTCCTGGCTCAACTGGTGGTTCAAATTTCATGGCCTTGAGCGTTTTCCGAGGTACATCCGGGTACACGTGTCTTCTGCAAGAGCTGTTCAGCAATATTCCCAAAGACCACCCGATGCTGCAACTTGGCGATACATCAATACTCAGATTAGATCAGCTTTACAAAGATTGTACAAGAAGTTATGTAATTGTATAATATTGTACATATTGAGGTATACAAAGATGTATACAGATCGATGCTCGAAGATGTACAAAGGAATATGCAAAAAGTGCAAACCTCAACTAGACAGGAAATTTGGCCCTCTGAGACTTGAGATCGAAGAGCAGATCACTCTTCACTGCCACAGCTTAGTCCGCTTCATGAATTGCAGTAGGGTTGGAAATATGTCATGATTTTACGATGCCAGCATTCCCACTGCTTCATCAGTCCGATGATGTTTGTTACAGGTTCCAGTCGCATTTGTTTGAATTCTTTGAATCCATTTCATTTTTTGTTGAATCCATTCTAGGTTCCAAGCGCGATCCAGCTGATACGGAGTCTTTTGGGTTTCAATGCGCAGGCCCTAACAGCGTCACAACTGACATGTGGGCCGAGCTCGGGCAAAGTCCGGGGGCGGGCAGAAGTTCACATGTATACCTGGTCAGTGATGACTGTAAGTATATATAATTAGTTACATTCATGTATTCATTTATTCACATATTCATTTGTTCATGCATTCATTTCTGCATCTATTCATTTATCAATTTATTCACATTTCTCCGCCTACATATCAAACATGTATCTGTATATACATAAACGTACCACATATTATGCTGTGTGACCATACAATCCATTAAATTTGGTTCCTGGAGAGCTGGTAGGAGGATAGCAGAGGGATTCAGAGATTCCAGGTCCGACTTTAAAGCCCCGGTGTGACTGAAAACGTCGAGTACACTGAGGAATGATGACCGTTGCCAGTGCAAAGCTTCCCCAGAACTGGGTGAAACAGTGATGGGCCCATGTGATGGGCCCATGGAGAATGACTTCTCTTTGTCCAATTTGTTTTGTTTCAAGCATTGTGAACCATCATCGAATATAAAATTGTTTTTAAGACTCTAAGTATAGCCATAATAGATCCCCGTTATCACTATAACCCACAATATAAGCATTCTTAAATATATAGGCATAATATAAGCATTCTCAACCACTATGAAACATGATGAACTGCTGATGGACTTTTTGGAGGACGCCCAAGGCCAGCATGAATAGCTGTGGGCTCTTAAATAGTATTTGATACCGATTAGTTGATATAGATTGTATATTGTAGGTTATACAGTTGACGAACTGATAGTTGATATATTGTAGGTTATGTATTAGTAATTAGTTGACGAACATTGTAAACATTATACTTTCTGGGGAAATATGGTTGTCACTATGGGAAACCCATTGATTTGGACTCCTCGAGTCGCACGCGTAGGTGCTGCTGATGCCATCTGCTCAGCGCTTGATCCACAAATCCTTGCAATGTCGAGAAGTGGATTTGCCACAACACCTTCAGGCGATCTGGAGACCATGTTTCAGAAGCCAAAAAGTTGTTGATATGATATATATATATATATATGTATATATATATATTGAAAAAAGACCTTTTGAACCTTTATAACCTATTTGTATATACATATATTACATACATATGTTACATATTTACTATATACATATTTACATATACATATATATATGTATGTATGTATATATATATATATATTAATTCAATTCTACTGTGGACAAAAGTTGGATGAAGTACAGCGCTCGCCATCCCCTTTTCGAAAGTTGCGCTCGCCAGGCAACGCTGCGCAAGTACCAGGCCCAAGGCTTCAGGTGGCTGGCCTCCAATGCTGAAAATGGCATAGGCAGGGCACGGTTGGTTGGTTGCAAGCTGCAGGTCCGTCAGTCACCGTTATTAAGCCATGATGAATGGCACGGATGTTTGATTAACCATCATTGTCAAGCTTGATTACCAGCCATGATGTTACTCCGTTGTCAATTGCCAAGCAATGAAATAGCATTCATTGACCATCATTATCCACTGGTCAAGCATCATTAAGCAAACGAAGTCATAAGCAAAACAACCACTAGATCCAAAATCCTTCCCCTAGAATTGGCTCAACTTCCACCGAGACTTGGAGATGATATATGTTTTGTGCTTAGATTCTTTCCTCAGTCAGCAACACTCGCCAGCGACGATATTGCAACGTGAAGACCAGAAGGTTTCGACCAACGACATATTGAGCCTGTTCTGCACAAGCTGAATGATGCTTTCACGGTATCCTTTCATGGTATCAGGAAGCTTGCTGGCAGATGACATGGGCTTGGGAAAAACGCTGCAGTCTGCTGTTCTCCTACAGTATCTTCGAGACCAAGGCAGGCCCAGGGTCTGACCCTGGCTGCAAGCTCCGTTTTTGGTGTATTCGTACTCCGTTTGTCTCCGTTTCGTATGTTCCCAATCAGACTTTTTACATATGTGTTTTTTTGACAAAATGTGTAGACTGTCATAGGCATGTGCAGACATGGTAGCCGTGCACTTTGATATATCAATTTGATAATGCCTTAGCCTTAATATTTTGATTTGCTTTGGACAGATGTGAAAGGCTTTGGGCAGGGCAGCACGCGCATCTCATGTGATTTTTGGAGCCCTCAATCACTGCAGTTGCAAAATGACAAGCTCTATACTGTGTGAGCATCCAGAGTGGAAGAGGCCACATCACTGAAGAGAACCCAGCTCTTGTGGTGGTGCCGTTTTCGGTCTTGCACAACTGGCACGCAGAACTGAAGCACCTTGTCAAATGTATGCTGCAGTGTCCAGTGATCAGGGTATATACCTTCCAAACTAAAAGGACATCTGAAGAACTGGATCCCATTCTTGTCAAAACCTTGTGGGTGATTCCTCATCCCACCTGGTATGAAGGCCTGTGATTGCATGTTTAGAGGACTGTTGTTATCCGTCATGGGAAATCTCCTTTCAACATGCGCTATGGTTTTGAAAGATAAACACGGTGGAAGCCCGGTGAATTTGCAAATAGTTATCCAAGGTAAAGCGTTTAGCAAGCCCTGTTGCGGCAGTTTGCAAACTGGGATGATGCACCACCGATTGGCACTGCTGGATGTTTCAGGTTGCCTCGAACATTCGGTACCGTGGTGCACCCAAAAGAATGGTCCTTGGATAGGGGATGCACGTGATACCACATGCCACCGTGGCTGTCCCAGGCGTTGGACACCGTCTTTGAAAACTCAGATTTACCATGGAAAAGATCGATCGTTGGAAGGTGGGCGTGCCAGGAGGCCCCAAAAGTGACCCCAAAATCTGCTGTTTTTTTTCTGGTGAAAACGATATCTTATGGCAACGTCATTTACGGACACATAGATATATATATATATATGTTTATATGTACACAGAGAGAGAGATAGATAGATAGATAGATAGACAGACAGACAGACAGACAGACGGACAGAGATAGATAGATAGATAGATAGATAGATAGATAGATAGATAGATAGGTGGGTAGGTAGATAGACAGATAGACAGACAGACAGAGATAGACAGGTAGATAGACAGATAGATAGGTAGGTAGGCAGGCAGGTAGATAGAAAGATAGATATGATAATCATGATATATACAGAGAGAGAGAGAGAGATTGATACATATATATATATATATTTACATATACACATATACATATATACATTTATATTTATATTTACATATATACATTTAAATATATATATATGAAATGTAACATGAAACAGCTGGCCATAGTTGGCAAAACGTACAAAGCTCAGCTTCCGGGACCACTTTTGGCGCAGGTGACACGGGTGAGGTGATGATCACCACCTATCGAGTTGTCCAAACGGATCTGGAGAAGTTATGTTCAGGCGTGGATGGACAATGCCATCGAAGCAATTCAGCAGTTGCAATTCGTTGTTGACATCATGAGTCCAGCAGTACCACCATTGAACAGCATGATAGGGATGAATTGTTGGTGAGGTTGGTGCAAATCACTGGCCAAGTTGTTCCGGATGACTTGCTGGCACCAACGTATTGCCAAGTTGTGAGGTTGCAGATTTGCTTGCATTATCCTGGACGAGGGCCAATACATCAAGAACGAGCAAAGCCTCACAGCAAAGGCCCATCTGGAGCTGTCCATCATTTGGGTACCGAAAAATCGGTTTTCCCCAACGACTAGCGGAATAGGGTTCTCAATTCTTGAGGGAAACGGATCTTGTCTCCGGCTTTGACTCCCTGTCTGTTCCATACGTCTTTTGTTGCTCAACTAAGTTAAGAGATTGTGTGCCCTCATGTTTTCCAAGTTGACTTCTTGTGTCCCACTTCCGAATTGTGCGAGCCTCCTGCCTCTTCGTATCCTGAAGATTTTTCCCATTGAGAGGGTAGTTCCAACGTCGGCTTGGTTTTGGTTTCATGGCTCCCATTTGCCAAACTGATCTTGCATCAATGTTCAGACCCTATGTCTCTTAGATGTAGTGTTTCATCTCCCTCGAACGGCATGTTTAGTCGTATTTTGTTTTCATAGTTCATCATTCCTCACTATTCCTCACCAAACCTCATCACATCATCGTACCTCATCAAAGCTGGGGTACTTCATCATATACCTCGTTCTACCCGGTCACACCTGATCATATCTTCCACTGCGCTTGTGAGCTTCTTCCGAGCTCATCATTGCCTATCATACCGTGCCAAGCCTCACTCTTCATCCGTGTCATACCTTGTCGTTTAGCATCACACCTCATCGGACCTCATCACCCCTCACTACGCCTCACTAGACTTCTTTACACACGGCCAGTTCTCATCATACTTCATCATGTCTCATCACAGCTTTATACGTCATTCTGCCTACCATGCTTCATCATGCTGTAGATCACTACTATTTCCTCATAGTGATATACTCATACATCATTCTTTATCCTACCTCGAATTGCCCCACAATCCTTCATCACGCCTCATTTTCTCCACACCATATCACATACTGCATACTTCATCATGCAACCGATGCTCCTTTGATCCACTCTTGTTGCTAAAAGTCCATTATGGTTGTCACGTGACATGACTTATGAATCACCAGCTATCCAGTGAGAAAAGCAAGCTGGCATGATTCTTGGACAAGGACAGGGACGTAGCCTGCAGGGTGCTGGTTTGATGTTTGAAAATGAACAACTGGTTGCTTCAGAAACTGAAACTATCCTTATGCCAACATGATGTTCAATGCATAAACAGATAGAGTACATCAAGATGAACCTTCCGAACACAAAGCACTGCACACTCAAAGAAAGCACTGCACTGCAAACTGCATCGCAGATGAACCTCCACGCTTCGCGAGGCAGTCAAAAGAGTCGCAGCTGAGTGCGGAAGCGGTTGCGCCCGTGTGGCATTGACAGGCGCAGATCGGTCAAACTCATTTGGTATGGGCAATGCTCGCCGCAGCCTCATATAGTGCTATGCCATGGTATTCCCGGGGCTCGAGGGTTGAGATACAATAATTAATTGTTCGTGCTGCAGGAGCTAGTGCTAGGGTCGCTGAGAAAGCGAGAGAGCCATTGCTGATTGTATGTTGGAGGCCAGTGTTGATGTGATGTGCAAGTTACAGTACATTGTATGAGTCAATGATGTGGGTTTATTGCTGGCTGGACCATTCAACAGGTAGAGAAACGTGTCAAGATCCAATGAAATGGTGTGTTGCAAAGCAAGCGATTCTTTTAGACCGGTAATACTGCCTGCTGCCAAACCTTGTCACCTGGGTAGTACTTGCAGTATTTGAAACTTCCTGGCACTCAATCCAACAACCAAAACTTGGATAGAAGCGAGGGGCATGTTCAATTGCAGTTCACCAACAACTTGGAATCAATGTTTTTCGTGCACTCTGCTGAAACGAGTAGTCTTAGTATAGTAAGCTATTCAAGAAGTCAGCGATGGAAACGCTTGTCCGATGGCCACATGCAGGTACACCTATCGAAAACCGCTTGAGTGAGCTTTTCTCACTGTTTGAGTTCCTGAATCCAGGATTTTTCGGAAGCAAGGACCATCTGACAGCTGGAGCGGTTCGCATTTGGTGTCCCATGGAATCCCACCACCCTATGGATACCTTTGGGACTTTCCACCAAAAGCAAAGCAGTTTTTGGAACATAACGACATGACTTGACACCAGCCAGCCCACTCAGTCCGCCGTTTTGCAGAGCTGAAAACTCCTGATTTGGATCACATGCATCACACGACCTGGTTTGGAGTCGGCAAGTCCTGGTTCATGTTGAGCTCTTGGCAGGAAGACTTCGTCAAAAGCTTTGAGCGGCCTTTGCAGAAGGCCGTCACCCCCAGTTTTGTCCTTGACAAAGCCCAGAGCGAACCGCCTGGGAATGCAGCAGGGGTTCTTTGTTTGCCAGAAAGCGGAACAGGTTCGTCAAAATGAAACAGTGCTACGGAGACTATGTTGATCTCTGCCTTGATTTTCTTACCGCCCAATTGGCTGACCGATGTTGGGTGAGGAGACGCCGATGTGTGGATACCATGATTCGTTGACATCCTCACATCATGTCCCCCGCGATTCCTGTAGGAAGGTGACCGTGAAGCTGTTCTGACGAGATTGCGTGGAGTGCTTGGACCATTCATGCTCAGGCGCAGCTGAGTTTGAAGTACTGAAGTCCATATTGAAGTACAAGCAGTGATGGTTTCAGTCTAGAGGTCTCAGACTGCACCAGGAAAGACCCATAGTTGCGGCTGGGTGGTAAGCACGATGTTTTTTGCTTATATGCTACAGTCCAGAAAAACTAAATTTGCTTGCTACAGTTGAAGGCGTGAGGGCTCAAATCATGTCACAAGTGTCGCTGTTTGAAAAACAATTGCTGGTGATTGCTAGCGATGATGATATAGTGATTATTGATGGTAATGTTTGTATGATGACTAGTAGTGATCATCAGTGAGTATTGGTGATCATTAGTGATTGTGCACGAATTATTGGTGATTATATGAATGAGAGAGAAAAAGAGGTGTGCAAGAAGCCTGGAAAAAAGAAAAAAACACCGGCAGTAAGCAGATTTTGTTTCCAGGATCTTTCGGAGGTCAGGGGTGTGCGGTAAGCAGAAATCCATGTACAAAAAATCGCAATAATTTGGTTCTGCTTTACGGTGGCCCTGAGAGAGTTTCTGCTTACTACCAGTCGCTGACCATAGAAAGCACTGGATGAAAAGAACTCGCATCGGATACTTTCGGAGCATTGACATCACAGCTTAAAGCAATCCTTGAAGCAGAGTCCCATAGGCGTCTCAAGGAAGACAAGAATATCGCGCCGGAGCTGCCAGACAAGGCGACTGGTGATTCGGGCGCCAAGCAACCGCAAAGCTGAAGCAGATAGTGGATAGTACAGCAGCTGAAGCATGACTATAGAAAGCATGTTTGTGCAAGTCATGCTTGAACATTGGCAGGTGGAATACGAGTACTTGGTCGAAATGACACAGGCAGCGGGCAGTGTTGCTTTGGATAGATCCTTGATCTCCCAGCTTGCTGGTAGCTATATTCGAAGTTCCATGCGCAGCACGGCCGCTAGGAAGAAGGGGCAGTCAAAGGTCGTGAGTCTAGTCACATCTATTCACCGTCAGGCAGAAATGATATCTTCAACCCTTATTTTCTGAGCGGAAGTTTCGGGTAAGACAGCTGGAACGATTTGGAATTGCACCTGGGAGGAACAAGCGGAGCTCTACACAACATGGACTCGGCGTATGCTTCATCAAGTCCAAAGTGAAGGCGAGTTATGCAGCGAAATCCCAGTGGTGCAGTCGCAGAAAGCAATTGGAAATTTCATCACCCAAGTGACCAAGTGATATAGTAGTGATATAGTACATGCTGATATAGTATATGAGTATGCATATAGTATATGCTGCATCGCATGACCCAAGTAGTTGTAAATAGGTGAGCGTGCTTTCAAAATAGAGGCTGCTAGGAGCAGGATTGCCGTGCTGATCACGCCATATTGAATAGATATTGAGCAGAGCTTGGGTCTGCTAGCGCTTGCGGTTTGTTCCATCCTCAGGGGTGTGAACGACGAACGTGTTGAAACTCAAGCAGGGACTCTTTTGCAGAAGTTGCTCCAGAGGCCAAATGGAGTGACTAATCAAGCAGGAAAAAAGCTAGAAGTTGTCAAAAAAAAACAAAAACTCAAAAAGAAGGACAGCCTACGAAATCAAACACAAGACCAAGAAGCACATTCGGCGTCAGTCCTGCACCATCTTTTTCAGGGGATGGTGCACTGGTGAACACGGCACTCGGTAGCAGCACCGTCTGCTCGTGAACGCTCATCCGGCACATGACCACCACTCACCACAACGCTTCCGAACCTACACAATGCGCACACACGCGGCATGCTGCCGCAACACCATCAACTCATCCTCACTCCCCTTGTGATCAGGGAACACGAGAACCCAAACATCGCAGATTCTTGGTTGGAATCACAAGAGAACAAGGCAATACAAGGCATAACTCCTGGGAATCTGCAGAATCCCAGCTCATGGATGCTCATGGTTGATGTGCGGAGTTGTTTGCCTGGTGGTGGTGTTTGTTAGACCCAGCATCAGCCATGGGAATCCCTGGCAAACCCACGAGTGTTGCCACAGCCACACCTTGTATGTGAGCAGGTACCGCACCATCGACTTTGGCTGAAAAGCAGGCACCTGAAGCTGCACATAGTCTCTGAAATTAGCAAACTATTCTTCATGATAATTAGGAGGAATGATGGATTGCTTTGCAAGGCTCTTCATTTGTTGGTCTGGGTTTGCCACAATTTTGGTTGGAACACTAGTTCTGTTACCCATGATTGGGAAATGTTTGATGCTTCTAACTTCGGAAAGCCCTGGTTTTAGCGACTGATTCCAGCCCAGCTACTGGTTAAGTCCCAGCTGATTCCAGCCCAAGTGACGGCTCCAAGCAGCTCCCGTGGAGGCGCAGGCACAGCGGAGTGCCTTGGACCGACGGCGGGCAATCTTCACCTTGCTTCACCGCCTGCAGCAGGTTGCGTCCATGGGGGGTAGATCCGATGTGATGAAGCGCTGTTGGAGGTGGCGGTTCGTAGCCCAGATCCGATAATGATTGGATGTAACCAGCAGTAGTGGGTACAGTAAGTGACCCCGCTGAACCACTATCAGAGTTTTTTTCTGATCGAGAGTGGCTCATGCACAATCAGCTGAAAAGATTTGGTTTTCCACCTGCGTGTCGGTTGCCAATCGATAACAACACCCATATAGTAGGTGACAATCTCGACCAACGAGAGTGCGTGATCAGCTGACCTAGGTTGCATGGTTAGCAAAAATGATCGCACCCCGCTAAGGGGACAATGCGTGAGGTTCGTAGGGGAACCAACACATTCTTTCCTTATCTTTCAAATTCATTCGAATTCAAGCTTCAACCAAGATCTCAAACTACATGAAGAAAAGCTCCCAGCTTCACTAGAACACCACATCTTCATCGCTGCTTCACACGTTGCGCCACTCACTTCCCATCTTCATCGTTGTGCTCCCAAAACGAGAAGCTCCGGGAGAAGCCAGTGAAACAAAAAGTCAGAATTTGCCATTCACTTCACGAAAGCTCACCCTAACTGGTTGCAGTACCTCTTGTTTTTGCAAGTGATTCGGAGGCCTTCGAATCTGTTCGAATCACATCCACAAACCCTATTCCCCACTCCCTCCTACCCCCGACCTTTGCATCTAGCAATTTGATGAGGAGATGGTCAATCCATTCCACATCCAATACTGTCATGGTCATGGGTGGGCCGTCATCACCATCATCATCAGCATCACCACCACCACCATCATCATCATCATCAGCAGCAGCAGCATTGTCATTGCGAGCAGTCGCATCCTCGTTTTTGATATTGCGCCTGCCTTTGCCTTCACCTAGCTGGCTATGGCTCGTCACCCCTTGGCCTCCAGTTTCATTTTTGCTGTGACTCAGACCTGTTTTCTCCAGCTTGTGAATTCATGGCTGCGTAGAAGCTTATAGTGGCTACGAGTAGCAGCTGAGTCGCGATCACAGCTTGGGATCGCCACAACGACGGTAGGTTGTGAACCATCCAGCTGCGATGCCTCGGGAACATCAACTGGAAGAGCATTCCCATGAGGCGTCCAAGAGTGGGAAAATGCATCTTGGTGCCGAAAGCCATGGCACATCATGGCACCTCATAGCACAGGTTTCGTATGGTTCCATGCTGTAGCACCAAGACATGGCCCCTGGGAAGGGGTGGCTTTGCAGGTTCACTGACACTAGTCATGTCCAATCGAAATTCTACCGTTTTAGCAACGTCCAAACAAAGGTATTTGTTCTTGGACCCTTGAATTGTGAAGACCCAGACCCAGAGTAAGTCTCATTGAGAGTAATGAGATCTTGGTCGTTCTCCATGGCCCAACAAGCAGAAACAGTCAGATGTGGACGCCACGAGCGGCCGACCCAGTTCCCTCTGCTGAGGATGAAGCTGGTGGAACTTCTGCAAAGCATCTGGGAGGATCCTGAGCAAAAGGTTCTCATCTTCACGTTCCTTAGACGCCCAAGTTCAGCTGTTCTCACTGGAAGGAGGTTGCACTCCGCAATATCCAGAATAGGCAGCATCCTATAGGTGTCATCAGAGGACATGAGGCTGTTGAACACTACCGCTGAACAGAGCTGCAGATGGTTGACGTTAAGACACTGCAAATATTTGTGTGTGTGTGGGTGTGGGTGTGTGTCAGAGGGGGGGCCTGTGTGCACTCCAAACAGAAGCACGAATATAGCACGAATACAGTCCACAGTGACAGCAGAATGTACTTGGCAAGTGCAGGGATCCATGGATATACACACATCCCTGCATTTTTATTTACAGTCAGATATACACGAAGATCTCGAATGTTGCTTATGTGTTCTAGCTCATAAGGTATCATCATCATATGCTCAGAAGTGCTTCAAGGGGGCTGAAGCGGCTGAAGCCTTTGACCGAGGCAATACCGCGATACTCAACAGCTCTTGGCTGAAGTTTTGCAGGATGAGTTTCCAGATCTCAGGTGCGCCGGGTGAGGAGCACCAGGTGTTGCCATTTTTGAGGAAAGCAACATGGGCATCCAGAGAAACAAGCTTAAAATTCAATCAGAACAATTTATGGAACGTTGATTATTTGTGTTTTTGTTTGTTTTCTTCACATTTCACCGACAATGCTGATCCTTCGCGCTACCAACGACGTTGATGATCCACGCCACATCCAGGCCGTTGCTGTTTCATGGCGGCCTGAACTCTGAAGAGAGACAGAAGGCTAGGCGGTGGTACAGCTTTTTTTTGGTCATCGACATCAATGAGAATCGGCAAGGATCCAGTATATGTTCCACAAATTCTGCTTTGCTGGTAGTTTCCACTGGTTTGAAAGAAGCCGGCAAGGAACCAGCAAGGAACCAGTAGAACTGCCAAAGAACTGGTAGTTTTTGCCTCGCCCAAACCGGCAAAGTACTGCTATTTTTTGCCCATTCACCAATACCAAAATTTACCAAAACTAAACCCAAAACAACTTTGTTTGCACCATTCTTGTTTTACTTGGTCGTTCAGGCCTGCAGACAGTCGTTTGAAATTCGCAATGTACAGATATGTCAAGCCTTCTGGTGGGGTACATTCAGTTGCAGAGGCCATCAATGACTTTTCTGGCGAGAACAACTGCCGAGTTTTGATCCTTACTCTGAAGGCCGGATGGTTTGACTTGAAAGTGACTTGAGACAACCTAGGTTTCTCAGAACTGCAAAGCAACCTAGGAATAGCCTAGGTCATCACTTAGGTAATCGCCTAGGTGCTTCCTCATTGATGCAGCACGTCCTGTGGGCCGTTTCCTTGGCAGGCGGGTGGCATAGGGCTGAACCTCACTGCAGCCAGCCACGTCGTTCACTTTGATCGCTGTTGGAATCCGGCCAAAGAAGCGCAGGTCAGGCACTGAGATTATCTGAGACTCGTGCAGTGACAACTGCTGGGTAGACCATCAGAACTCTTCAAGTGGATTTGCAATTGCCTTTCTTAACTATGCTAGCTAAAAGGATATTGAAAAATTTATTTTTAAAGCTGCGAACTGCTGTGAATTTATGCGCCTGTGTGTCTAAAAGACTAGTGAGTTGTTTGTTCAAACACTCAGACGTTTGCCTCAGGCAACCGACCGTGCAAATCTCAGAGATGTTTTGCAGCCACTACCAGCCGTGAATCAATGATTAGTAATCATTGTTTACCACAATTAACCAGCTTCTACTATCAACCATTGAGTACCAGTCATCGAATCAACCAGCCATTCGTAATGACTACTATCAACCGTTGCCGAACATTAACCAGCTGCTATCAACCATGAACCGCAGCTATCACCTATCAAGCAGCTATCATTTTTAACCATTAACCAGCAGTAACAACTACTAGTACTTAAGCTTTAAGCATCTATTTCTATTCCAACATGGTGCCGATGCAGCTGCTCGGCACTAGCAGTGGTGGTGGGTTGCACGGCCACTGGCAACAAAGCGTTAATAACTCAACCATTAACCAGCTGTAATAACTAAAATTGTTAAATTAAATCATTAACTACTACTAGTAGGTAAGCTGTAATAACTTGACCACTGGCAACTACTACAAGTACCTTCAAATCATTAAAGACCCTTGGTTTCTCAGTCGTTTGTGCGGTCCCCAGTGCACCCCAGACCTTGCAGCGAGGTGCACATCGCCTCGGACAGCATCATACTGTGCTGGTGCACCGCTTCACGACGGTAGGGACTTTCGAAGAACGGTTGGCATGCATCGTTGCTGAAAAGCACCTGGGCTTTGGATTTTTCTTTGGATTTACATGGATTAACCATGACTGACTATGATTTGCGATGATTTGCCATGATTTACCATCAATAATGAGGGATAAGAATCAAATCCGGAAGCAGAAGGTCCCAAAATGCCTTGAAAAAAATGTCGAAGACGTGCAAAGTTGATCAAAGTCTTGAATTTCTGCATCCATGAAATGGCTGCACTTTTCAGACAGTGATGTATAGTGTAGAGTTGACATGTTTGTTGATTACCTGGGGTTGGGTGCTTCTCGATCAATGAGTCATGTGTACTCTTTTGGATCTTTCGCAATGATACATAATGTCGTATAATGTCATGTTTGTGCAGCTCACTTTGAAGCAAACTGTTTCGCCAAAGGGCTTGTGATCGTTGTGCAAGTATGGTGTGGTAAGATCACCATCTGATGCAATATGGTTGTGCCAATGCAATTTACAGCACCTGTTTTGCTTCGTTCCTCCAACTCGTGCCTCGTCAACGCCTTAGGAAATCCCTTGCTGATTCAACGATTTCAGATTCGAGAAACTTGCCTGAATATGTTTCTGCAAATGTTTGAGTGGCTTCACAGACGTTCGTAGACCCTGTCCACATTGTCGGTTTTGGATTTGCGGGCATTGCAGTTGATATAGCAACAATCTAGTAATCTAGTACGGGTAAAGTTTGGTTCACCACATGACACACATGCCCGAAAGCTGTTGGCATGTGCATCTTTCATGGTGATATTTGATAAAGAATGGGAGGATCCAGAACAAGTCCAAGGCAAATGTGTGTTGCTTGTTACTTTCATTTGCAGTGTACCGCCTGAGTATACTACTTGCTCATCCCAGTTGAAAAGATATGTCCCCCTGAGACAAGAGAGACAGATAGCTTGAGCCTTTCCACAAGATCAGAAACTCCATGCCTCGATTTGTCTTGCTTCGTGGCTCATGTGGCTCCACGGAATTTGTTGCTTCCTCCTCTCGTGTTTCAGGATCGTCAGGGGATGTTGCTCAGGCGAGTTGGGCGGAGATGGCAGATGCGAATCCGATCAATATCCCTAAACGATCCTAAACATTGCTTTGCACTGGAGACAGATCCAAATGTAAATATGTATGTGCATGTGGGTCCACAAATACATATGCATTGTAAATCAAATATGTACTGTACGTATGTCTGTATGTGTCAATTTATGTATTGATGTATGTTTGTATGTTTGTATGTATGGATGTATGGATGTACATTTGGATGTATGGTAGTGTAACGTGATGTAATGTAATACATATAAGTACAAACATTGAACTACATGTATATATGATATATGATTTATGTATGTATGTATATATATATATATTTATTTATATATGTATCTATATATATATATTGTGTGTTTATAGATATAAATACATGTATACATACATATTTATCAATGACATTTATTCACATATATATATATATGTGTATTCATACACATATTATCGATATTCATACATATGATCATACGCTCAAGATTTGCATGTTTTTTGCACGAAGAACGTGCTGGTCATCACATCAAATGCAACTTGTTCCCATGCATTGGCCAGGCCATTGCCACTCTGTCGGATGTTCAGCTGAGGCAGCTGTTTAATTTGAATCGGTAGAGATCGATGGCAGTCCAGCGCTGGGCTTCTGCAAATGAGAAAGTTCCAAGCGGTTCCAACTTTAAGAAGTTTCGAAGATTGAAAGTTCCTATTTGCAGAGCTTGTCGCTGCACCCCCGATGCTGTGATTGTTGAAGGAATTCTCATGCGACTAAAATGTGCACGTCTCACGGAGGAGCTCCGGACTTCGCTTGCGACTCTATCACCTGGTCGTAAGGAATGATTCCCTGAATGATTCTTTTGGAATTGCTTCAGGGCAACGCAAAAGGTGCTAGTTAATATACTTTGTTCGGAGTTTGACTCATTCCCAGCACAGGCATAACTTATCACATACATCGACACATGAAAGTACTGCACACATACATGCCTGTACCCTCACATCAGCGCATGCCTTGAGATTTGAACGACCTCCTTGCACCTGCGTTCCGATTCTTTGGTAGCTACGCCATGCTACGCCCAATTGTTTTGGTTTTAGTGCCTTTCACCAGTGAAGTTGTGAGTCTTCAAAGGTTTCGGAAAGAAATCATGTGTAGATATGCGTTAAATGCCCAAAGAATCCCAAAGATGTGCGTTTCTGAATTCACTATGCAAATGCTTTTTGACATGAAATAACCACTTTAAAGGATAACCATGGAGAACCTATGCTTGTAATATCTTATAACAAAAAAGAAACTATGCCTATAACCACTCTTCGACACCTTCCGATGCCCAGGTTCAGTGCCTCAGGGAACTGCAAGCGAAGGGTTTGGGCGCCATGGTGCGGTACCCTGGGGGAATGTGAGGATGTAGGGTACTGACAGGTGCAGCGGTCTGTAAAGGGTAGTTTTTTAAAATGTGGGGGAGGGTACCCAAAAAATGGTTGGTTTAATACTATAAATGATTAAGATAGGATGATTTGGGGTACTAATATTTTGGGAAGCCGCCAAATAATGATAGATCCAATATAGATCCTTAGATCCAAAAAAACCCAATACTTGGTGGTAAATCACCAGCTTTTTATGAGAAAGCCAATGGTGGTTCTCAAGATGGATCTACCATTACAAATGACCCACATTTTCATACACATACGGGTAAAATATGTATGTATATTTTTGACAACAGCATATTCTCATATATACATATACATATGCATATACATATTCATATACATATACATATACATATACATATACATGTACATGTACATGTACATGTACATGTACATGTACATGTACATGTACATATACATATACATATACATATACATATACATACATACAAATGCATATGGATATACAAAATATTTGTGCGGGCACTCTCACCATTTTGTTGTACCTGAAATCAAGAATAAAGTTGTTTGAACTCACCCTACTAAACTTACTTCTTCGGTATGTGTTGTGATTGGTCAATTCTCTGGGGATGCAAACCAATTTGCTTGGTGCTCGTAGAAATAATCCACCGAGAGGAGGAAGGAACTGCTCAATTCTTCAATTGACGAAGGAAGTGTTTCATATGTGGTGGTTTCTCCAAATATGGGTACCCCCGAAACATACAGCATTAATAATTTATGGTAGTGAACCAACCATTTTTTGAGTCCCGTATTTTGAGAAACCACTATGTGTTTTTCATGTGTGAAGCCTGTGTCTATGCATACCTTCGTATCGCACGACCTCGCCACCTTTCGAGATCATCATACCTAGATTCCTGCCTATCCTTTCACCTACACGCCGACCCTACCTATATCCCACCTGCAAAGCTGAAGTTTGCTCGCTTACAGAGGAATTGTCAATGATCCATAAAACTAGAGAATGATAAAGAGGTTGTTAGGATCTCAAGGCATCTCTCCCAACATGCTACCGGACTTGGCACCAGCTTGAATCTTTCACATTTTACCCCTGGTGAATGCTTCAAAGAAATTGTTACCGAATCTTCAATGTTTATTGAACCTTTCTAAGCAGTGCTCTAAGTAGTGGTTACATCTCAGCTCGTGGGTTCCTGGTCGCCGTGCAGTACTATGGCCTTGTGCCGAAGCTCTTGCAGACGGTCTCCCATGCAGCACTGATGTTCGCCTTCTATGAGAAGGACTGACGACGAGAGGGTCATGCCGCATGATGCCTTCTTTACATTTTTTGGAGTTTTTTGGAGAAAATTTCTACACTCTAAACATCAAAATTGTTTGAAGTTAGATAATTACCTTCAGAAAACCACATTTTTTAGACTAGTTGTCTCTTCATCATGTGTTATTTTTTTTGATGACGACTAGATCTCTGAATATCTCTGACTGCCACATTGATCTGCAAAAACTGCCGTGCATTCACTTCGCTCGTTCATTCTACAACTGAGGTGGCATGTGAAAATTTGAGTTGGAGCGTGGCAAGTCCGACTCAATGATTTTTTCCAATCATGATTTGGTGAAGGGATTGCAAGTTGGGACAGTTGTCGCCCTTGGTCCCGTTGGTGGTCCCCTTGGTTTGTGGTCAACTTGTTGTGTCTCTGCAGATACACTGGGTGATTCGCAGACTCTCAAGGCGCGGGAGATGCGGTCAGCTGTGGAGTTGCATGTCGGAACAAGCAGCTGTTTATACTTAGTGAGTTGTGCAGGTAAACAACGCTTAGTTGAGGATACTTGTTGAATCTTGTTTTTTCATTTATGTGTTTTTTTGTGCCCATGAAACAAATGGAATCATATAGAAATCATTTATGTGTTCATTGGTTTATTCATATCGAATTTGTTCCACATAGAAAGACTTCTTTTGGATATGAATGCTTGCGTTGCTCTGAAGGCGCGGAGTTTCTCAACTTCGCAAAATGAAGCACTTGAAGTATGGGTGAAAAATGAACGATTTTGCTTGTACTTCGAAAAGTGAAAAAAATAATTGATTTAAAGATATAAACATATTAAATGGATCCCATAGAATAAATATATTTCTACAATATGTTGTATACATATATATATATATATGAATAAACGGCCCCGGTTTTAAAGGAGAAACGAATTAAGCCACTTCTCTCCGCAGTTTCGGCTTCAGTTCATGGGTGACTGCTCGGTTTGCGAACGTCATCCTCGAGCAGAGGACGGGCTTTGCGACCAGTGTCGCATCATCAAGAGGCTGGTCTCTGACTTGGCCAGTCTACCTCCTGCGTTGCGGAACTGGGGGTTGGACCGGAGCCGGGTCTGGGTCAGCCAAGTCCAAGAGAAGCAGGTCAAGTACGACTCGGTCGCCAAAAGTAAAGCTCCTGAGGGTCAGGGAGCTACTGGACCTCCTGTCGTAGGGGAGGGACCGACTGGTGTAACACCAGATCCTCCTAGATCAGGGAGGGAAGAGGGGAAAGGAAGCACCCCAGTCAAAGAGGAGATCGACAGAGAGGAGCCGCCAATCGCTGAGGGACACCAAGAGCAAAGAAAAGAAAGCAAAGGAACCAAGTCAAGACAAAGCAAGGAAGAAAATCGTAGAGGCAAACCCACGTCGGGAGTTAAGCTCAGAAGAGGAGGAGAGAGCACCAAGGGCCAGAAGGACCCCCGATCGCAGAAGAGAAAGGAGTGAGAGTGGACACTCAGCCCGAGGAAGCAGGGTTAGATTGCGGGAAGATCCACAGAGAAAGAAGAGTAGGGTACCAGAACCTTCAAAGTCTCCTCAGAGAAGGGAGGCGCCAAGTCCTCCTCCAGGAAGCTGGGAGGAACGGCATTGGCATCGAGGGTGGAGCCAATACCCCTACAAAAAGTGGACTAACAAAGGCAGAACCAAGGTTCAAAAACAATACGGGAGGAGGCAGTTCAACCAAGAGTGGTGATGCCCCCGAAAGTGCGGCGACCGGCAGCCGTTGCAAGACCTCCTAGAGTTGGGAGGGGAGGACAACCTGGAGGAGCAGGAGGACCTAGACGCCGACCTGCTGCACACCTACCAGTGTTGACCGTAGAAGAACGATTTGCCCAAGAAGAAGAAGTTGAGGTTGACAGTTTGCCACTCCGATGTCTTCCAGAAGGATGTCAAGTGGCAGCGAGTGGCAGTTACTGGGGAGCCACCTGCCAAGTGGCTGGCAAGGTGGTTGGGATGAACTTCAAGGCGGACAAGGACATCGAGCTCTACATCAAGGCCACTGGGACTTCGAACGAGGACCTGCTCAAATGGGTGGGCCAGAACCCCACCTCGAACGTGGTGTTGCGTCTGTGTGGGAAGACCTGCCCACGCAAGACAGATGCCCATGGGTTCGTCCAGACAGAGAAGATGAGGTTGGTGACAGGCTCAGACTCCAACACCTGGGTGGACAACCTGGCAGGTCAGGAGGACGAGTTGGCCAGATTGAGAGCGGCAGCAGAAGCAGAAGAGAAAGCAAAGGTGGATGCAAAGGAAAGCTCAGAGGAGGATGGGAGAGGCCCATCGAAGAAGAAAAAGAAAAAGACCGAGAAGAAAGGAAAAGGAAAGAAGGAGAAGAAAGATGGGAAAGGCGACAAGGAGGAAGAGAAGGCTTCCAAGAAGAGGAGCAAACATCGAGGGCGAGTTCAAGCACAGAAGAGCCTCGAAGCCTGTTTCAAGGATACAGGCCTGGACCCGGACTACAAGGCCAGAAAAGCAATCAGGAGGCGTTTGAAGAAGCGGCTCAAGAAGAAAACGGAAGACAGCCGCAGCAGCAGAAGCAGCATGGGAAGTTCCGAGGAGTCAAAGAGCTCATCCGAAGAGGGAAGCTCAGATGGAGAGGCCATTTTCGAAGACGGTCACAAGGTGAGGAGAGTGGCCACACTGGCCCCCGGCTCCCTGGCCACGTCGACGGTAAGGGAGATGCAAAACCAACTCCTGGACAACTCCGGGAACATATGGAACCAAGAAACGGCAGAGGTACCAGCGGTATGTCTACAGTACTACCGCTCCCAACTACAGAGCCGCCTCTCAGGTGGCCAATCAAGGGAGGCTCTAACCTTGTGCTGGAGTCTCGATTTGCTGTTGCAAGGCCGGATAGCCGCTAGGGCAGAGGGTGAAAGCCCTGGAGTTGATTTCAGGAGGATCCTCCTGGAGCATAGCCCAACGAGCGGAAACCGTCGGAGAAGGGACAGCTGTCAAGCCGAGCAGAGACATATGCAGCCGTGAAAGAATCACGGGAGGATGTGAAGACAAGGCTGCAGTCAAAGGGAAAAGAAAAGGGAAAGACGGAAGGCTATCCGGGACCATGGCGAAACCAAGGCAAAGGAGAAGGAAAAGGGAAAGACAAGGGCCGAGGCAAGAAAGGAGACAAAGAGGAAGGGAAGAGCAAGCAGACCTCCTAGGAAGGGAGGGAAAGAAGAGACTTCTCCTAGACCCGGGAGGGGAAAAGAGGATAAAGCGTGACCTCCTAGACCCGGGAGAGCCGAAAGAAGGCACAGTCAAAGGCAGTGCAAAGGAAGAGCTCCTAGACAGGGGAGCCCCCTCCTTAGCCAGGGAGGTGGTTGAGGAAAAGAATGTGGAAGGGTCAAGAAAGGACCGCAAACATCTCCTTGAGAAGGGGGATCAAGGGAGGCTTGAAGCAAATGCCTCCTCCAACAATTTTCCCAAAGTTTCTTCAGGAAGTTTGGATCCTCCGGCACCCTTGGCCGACCGGCTGGGAGCTGTTGAGAGTGGGACTCAAGGCCGTTGCGAAGGTGGTAAGAAGCAGGACCACCCACGAGTTTCACATCCATCACACTTCCAGGGCACGAGCGCGGAAAAAGAGGCTGCTGAGAGTGTTGGCCACTGCACAGCTGTCACAGCATCTACCCTGGGACCCCCTTCGTTGGTAGGTTCCCAGTTCTCTTGTGTTGCCCCCTTTCTAGAAACCCTGCTGATTCAATGTAGTCGTGCGTTGAACTTTGAAGTGCATGGCAAGGCCAAGCCCACGGGTGACCTTTTTCCGTTACCCACCAGCACGGTTGTACTAGAAGGGGTGGTGGGGACTGGGAATCGGGCGGTACCTCTGTTAAGATGTCTGTGTTTAGCTTTGAACACAGCTACTATGGTACTTCGTTGGAGTCTGATTTGAAGCCACGACCGGCGCACCTTAGCGTCCTTCAGGGGTTAGCTGAAGAAGTTGAGTCGGTTCTAGAGTGGCAGGAAGTCTTTGGTGAGATCACGTGGCAGAAATTCTTTTCAACCCGTAGCATCGACTATGTTGGCGAAGAAGTAGCCACGGCAAAGTTTACTAGTTGGCCCAATTTGGCACCAGCCATACCTGAACAGGTGGGTAGTGTCATGCTGGAAGAATTGGTGGACGAAGGATGTCGCCATTATGTACAGAACTTTGAAGAGTACTTGTTGGACGAAAGGGACATGGTTTTTACCCCATCTCCTCGAGTAATGGTTCCAGATGATGCTTGGGATTCAGTTTGCGAAGGCTTAATTTCAAGTGGCATTTGTACAGTTTTGCCTGAGCAAGAACTGTTCCATCTTCATGGAAAACCTCTCCTCAATGGACTCTTCGGGGTCGAAAAGGGAGAAGTTTCTGGAATGCATCAAGTACATAGACTCATAATGAATTTAATTCCGCTAAACAACTTGTGTCGGGGCATACAAGGAGACGTGGCTACTTTGCCCAGTTGGGCAGCCACTGGCCCGCTGCACCTTATGCCTACTGAACAGCTGCTGGTATCGTCAGAGGATGTGCGTTGTTTCTTTTACATCTTTCGTTTGCCGCCCAGTTGGTTCAGATTTTTAGGCTTCAACAAGCCTGTGAGCGCGAAGTTTTGCAATGGCAAAGCCGGAAAGCGTTACTTATGTGCCACCGTACTCCCGATGGGGTTCAAGAACTCCGTAGGGTTGGCACAAGCTGTTCACCGTGCTGTAGTTAGAAGGGCAGCCCAGAGGGTCCCTAATGTGTTGGATGCAAGTCAAGAGTTGAGGAAGGACAAGCCCTTCCCGGCCAGCAGCTCTATGCATCGGGTATACCTCGACAAAATCGATGAGTTGGAGAAATGTGATGTGGCTTTGGCTGAAACCATTGCTGGCAAGCCCAGTGCTGCAGTGCTGGCCTTGAGAGCTGAGTATGAAACTTGGGGAATCCCAAGACACCCCAAAAAATCAGTAGAGCGTGCTTCTCTGGCAGAAGTACAGGGCGCTTTCATTGACGGTGTCAAAGGAATAGCCTACCCAAAACCGGAAAAAGTTTTAAAGTACATTCAGCTAGCTTTCCAACTGCTTCACTCAAAGCGGTGTTCGCAGAAACAGCTGCAAGTAATTGCCGGCGGCCTAGTGTACATATGCACTTTCAAACGTGCTGTCTTGGGCTGCCTCAATCATATTTGGAACTTCATCGAGAAATTCAACAATTATCCACCGGTGATCTACCTCGAGGTCCCTGCCCTGGTCAAACTGGAAATTGCTCGTTGCCTGGCCCTCTTGCCCCTGGCAAAGCTCAACTTCAGGCACGACATTGACCCTTTGGTGACGGCTAGCGATGCTTCGACCACTGGCGGAGGCATCACAGTTAGTAGAGGCCTGACAAACCTTGGACAAATGGCTTCTGTCACTCAAGTTCGTGGAGATATCCCCGAAGGTGAGATCATGACCCAGGTTTTAACCATCGGGTTGTTCGATGGGATAGGCGCCCTGCGAGTTGCCACCGATGCCCTCCAATTGCCTGTTGCCGGGCATGTTAGCGTCGAACAGAATCCTGTGGCAAGCCGGGTTTTGGAATCAAGGTTCCCTTCGTCGATTTTCTTCACAGATGTGACTGCTGTGGATATGGAAGTTGTCAAAGGATGGGCTTGTCGATTTTCTCAGGTGGGAATCGTGTTGGTGGGAGCTGGTCCGCCGTGTCAAGGCGTGTCAGGCTTGAATGCCGACCGCCGCGGCGCTTTAAAGGACCATCGAAGCTGCCTCTTTCTCCACGTGCCTCGCATTGTTGCACTGGTGAAAGTCTGTTTTCCTTGGGCCCAAGTCCACCTACTAGGTGAGTCAGTACAGTCAATGGACCAAGCTGATAGGGAGGAAATGACTCAAGCTTTCGAAGTTGTGCCCTATGGCATCGATGCCTCGGGAGTTTCTCTTGCCCACAGACCCAGGTTGTACTGGGTTACTTGGGAACTCCTTTCTCAAGCTGATGCAGAAGTTATTCCTCCATCCAGCGACTTTCCTTCGCGGTTTGGCCAAGTTGTGCTAAAAGCAGAACTGGCAGCACAATCCTATCTGACTCCAGGTTGGACAAAGATTTCGGACATACCTCTCCCCACTTTCACCACGAGTAGACCTCGAACGCACCCAGGTCGAAGACCGGCTGGCCTTCAGAAGCTCAGCCAAGTTGAGCGACAACAATGGGAGGACGATAGTTTTCGGTTTCCTCCATACCAGTACCAACACTGCCACCAGTTGACTCGTGGCTCTGCAGTGCGACTTCCGTCTCCAGAGGAACGTGAGGTCATCATGGGATTCCTTAAGGGATTCACTATGCACTGCCTTCCTAAGCAGCAGCAAAAGACCCAACTGCATGTCGACGCGCGAAACAGCTTGATCGGCAATAGTTGGAATGTCACAGTTATTTGTTGGCTTATCTCTCAACTTATGGCGCCGCTGGGCTTGTGCAAAGCACACACCGCTCAGGACTGTGTGACCATTACCGCTCCCGGTCAATCAGCCACTTTGGCAACATTCTTGGGCAGGCCTCCTATGACAAAAACGTCAAAACCTGTGAAGGGAGGAAATGCCTTGCAGCTGTGTAAAGCCTTGATGAATCAGGTGAGTATAAAAGGGGAAGATATTATGCTGAGTGCCAATACCGAGGAAACTCTTCGGCATCACCGCCTCCGCGCTAGCATTCCCTCCACGTTGTGGAGTTGGCGCACAATTTGCGGATGGCAGTGGCGAGGCGCCGCTGAGCATATAAACGTGCTCGAACTTCGCGCAGTGCTTTGTGCCCTAAAGTGGCGCATTACTAAACAGCACTTGCGTGGCCATAAGTTCGTGCATTTAGTTGATTCCCTTGTTTGTTTACATAGCCTTAGCCGAGGCCGAACAAGTAGCCGAAAGATGCGACGTACGCTTTGCAAGGTCAACGCCCTACTCCTAGCCTCCCGAAACCAGGGAGTGTGGGCCTATGTCCATACTTCCTCCAACCCAGCTGATGCCCCCTCTCGAAGAGGGGTACGGCGAAAATGGGCAAGAAAGTGAAGACCCACTTGGAAGCTAGGACAAAGGCTGACCGCAAGCAAGTACGTTCCGCATTAGGCAGTTTAAGTTCACTCACCGTTCAACCCCGCACTCGGGTACGATATGATAAGAGAGCAGCACCTAGTGCTCCCCAAGCAGCGTGTCAAGATGGATGGCTTAATCTCTGACTATTCAGAGCACATTTGGTCAGAGGGAGAAGGCAGAAGCCTCGCTTCTGATACTCTTGCAGCTTTGCAAGACAAAGAGCCCCATCTGAAAGGTCAGCTGCCACATAGTTGGCATCTGCTCAAGACTTGGATTAGCCATGAAATTCCAAGTCGCGCCCCTCCTTTTACGGAGGAGGCTGCACAGACCTTAGCCGGACATGCTCTTTTTCATAATCGTTTCGAGTTTAGTCTTTCGTTGTTAGTAGGATTTTATGGCCTCCTTCGCACGGGAGAGCTTCTCAGTTTGAGAAACAAAGACATTGCACAAGCAGGACCTACGTCTGTTGCCATCGTCTCGTTAGGAATGACCAAGACAGGTCAAAGAATTGGGGCAGCTGAAAGCGTCACCATTTCTGAACAAGATACCTTGAAGCGACTATGGCATTGGAAATGTCAAACATCTCCAGGTACTTCTTTGTGTCCTGCGCCACACACGTGGCGCAAAATGTTTAATCAGACGTTAGAAGCTTTGAATTTGAGCGAGTTGGAACATCGCCCTTATTCACTTCGCCGTGGCGGAGCCACGTTTTACTTTCAACGTCATGGGCAATTGGATAGGCTGCTCATCCAAGGGAGGTGGCAGTTTAGTAAAACAGCACGCATCTATCTTAACGATGGCCTAGCAGTGCTCGCAGAATCACAGCTGAAACTTTCTCCGGGAGCAAAAGTGTTTTACAACCAATTTTTGCGCAGTAAATCCAGACCTCTGCCTCAACTTGAGCGTACCCTAAAGGGTAGGGCAGGGGTAATTGGGAAGAACAAACGACCATCCCGAAAAACGGATCCAAACAAAGGAAAAATGAGCGAGGGGCTTACGTTGGATAGGCGGGTGGGTTGTTCCCCGGTCTGGCGGGGCCCCACACTATCCCATACCGCTGGCTCCTGTTTACCTCGGCCTAGCGAGGAAACAAGGGGGGGTATGCGAAAATTTTTGGTCGTTACGAACTGGAAGTTAATGTATTTTTTCCGGATTCCTTTTAACTTTTAACCAACCAGGTCTTGCCTTGCAAAAAAGAGAAGAGCTGCTTTCGTTGAGCCTTTGAATAAACGGCCCCGGTTTTAAAGGAGAAACGAATAAAGCCACTTCTCTCCGCAGTTTCGGCTTTAATTCCCCACGGCCCCCTACCCATGGGGAAAAACAAACGACCATCCCGAAAAACGGGATCTAAACAAAGGAAAAAATGAGCGAGGGGTTCATATTGGATAGGCGGGTGGGTTGTTCCCCGGTTTGGCGGGGCCCTACACTATCCCATACCGCTGGTTTTTGTTTATTTTGGCTTAGTAAGGAAACAGGGGGGGGTATATAAAAATTTTTAATTATTAAGATTTGGAAATTAATGTATTTTTTTTGAATATTTTTTAATTTTTGACTAACTAGGTCTTGCCTTGTAAAAAAGAGAAGAGCTGCTTTTATTGAACTTTTATATATATATATATATATTTATATTTATATATATATATTTATATTTATGTATATATATAAATATATGGAATATAAAATTTTTAAATATGGTATATAAAATTATGGTAAAATTAAAATATAATTTAATAATATAATAAATTTAAAAAATAATATTTTTTTTTAAATTATATTTTTTTAATATATATTT
>VSDK01000008.1:7788-51024 GCA_009767595.1 Symbiodinium kawagutii
GCCCCAGCAGGCTTCCAAGGCAGAGAACTCCGCTTTCTCTTGGAGATATTTGGGCCAATCCCACTCTTCATAGGTGGCTTTCACAACTAACCCCCATGCAGCGCAAAGGGCTGGAGAGTACTGCTGCGCAACCCTGGTCAGGGGGACTCCGGGCAAGGAACTTGCCCCTTTGAGCTGGACATGCTTATGGTCTTCGCTGGTACCCGGGCAGGAACGGCCCAGAAACAGCAAAGCCCAGGGGTAGAGCTCAGGCGAGACCATCCACCAGGATCGGCACATGGCCATAGGTACAATCTTGGCTCCCGTTTTGGCCCGGAGCTTCCGCGTGCATGGGAGATCCCACAACTTGGGATAGCGCCCACTAGGAGCGCTGCTTTCGATACAGAAGAGCCTCCCGTTCTCATGCAGGGTTAAGGCTAGCTCTGCTCCGAATTCAGCATCTGCGTTACCTTGCTTCTCGGAAGGTTTGGATCCATCCCCTTCAGGGTTCTCCCAGGTACGGGTGCCTCCATTAGTGATTTGATGGTCGCAAAACGACGTGCAAACCAACCCTAGTTGCCAGGTGTTAGGCACATCCGGACCGGGTGCTGCCTGAGCCAAAGCCAAAAGCCTTTTCCGCACAGCGGGGTCCCGAGTGTCATGCTCTGGCCGGTAGCCAGTCTGCTTCAAAGGGTCCTCGTAGTACTCGATCGGTTCTTGACACGGGATCCCCTGATACTCCAATCCTTTGGTCCATCCACCCCATCCGGCATACACCTCTTGGCCAACTGGTCCGTAAGCGAACGCTAGCCGGTGTTTCAAAGGCAGCGGACCGCTGCTCAACGATTGGGGATCCTCATGCAGACAAACCTCAAAGGAGGCAGGCGGCTTTTGGGTTCCTTCACCGACTCGATAGGGCTTCTTCTGCTGTTGTTGGCAACGGGCACAGGCTGGGAACTTGGCTGGTACAAGGGTGTCTTCTTCTGCTCCTCGGTCGAGGGCTTCCCCCCAGGGTTCCGCATGGAGCACGCGAGTCACCTTCCCTGCTTGATGCAATCCTCGATACAACTCTTCAGGGAATGCTGGCTGGAGCAGCCGCATGTGTCCACGATGGATGGTGACAAAAACCAGCTTGCCGGGGTCCCCCGTATGAGGGTACTTTAGGGTCTATGTGTCGACACTGGTTTCTTAATTAATTTTAATTAATTTTATTTAGTTTTAATGAATTTTATTTAATTTAAATTAATTTTAATTAATTTTATTTAAATTCATTTAATTTTAATTAAATTTAATTAAATTTGGTCCTTTCCAGGTCTGGGCTGGAAGTTGGGAACCTTCCGTTTTTTAATTTTTTTAATTTTTTTAATTTTCCTTGAAATAATTTAAAAAATTAAAAAAATTAAAAAAATTAAAAAAATTAAAAAACGGAAGGTGATCCATGCGGGTGCATCCCCTAAATGGGCATGGGCTTGTGCAGCTTCCTGCCACAACTGTTTTCGCAGTTCGGCTGCTCTTTGGATCAGGACGTCCTGGCTGGCATCCGGATCGGATGCCAAAGCCAAACCGATCCCCACATGCAGAGGCAGACATTGCCTCTCCTCCAGTTCTGCTCCTTCGGGAACGGGGACGTTGGACATGCTTGTCAGGATCTTGTCCTGATAGTCTTTGTACGGGACAGGTCCAAACTCCTCCAGCTCTCCTGTAAGTAGCAGCTCGCCGACTCCGACTCCATCAGCCCACTTCGGTGGGGTGAACTCAGCATCGGAGCGATGCCCTGCTTTCGGTGTTGGGTTCATGATCGTCAGGAACTGACAAGCTTCCTCTGCCAATGCTGGGTGGCCATCCTCTGCAGCTTCTTCTAAACATCGAGCAAGCGGCAGATCTTCGGACCGATCTTGTGCATCTAGCATTCTCGCAACAATGTGGGCTTTCAAGTAGTCCGTGCCACCGTCGATAGGTGACAGAACCCCGGAGGCTTCAAGTTGTTTCCAACGCTTCACGCGATCGAGTTCTTCAGCTGACTGCTCCTCTTGACTAGGAGGTGCCTCCTCCTCATTCTCGTTGCCGGGTATGTCCAGCCAGGAACTGTCCGGACCCTTGACAGCTTCTTGAAGATCTTCTTCCAAGCTGGTCAACGGGACTGCATAATCCTCTGGGACTTCCCAGCTAACTTTGCCCGCACGCTCATCCTCATCGGCACTCTTGCCAGCCTTAGCTTTTGCTTTTGGTTTGGGTTTGGCACGTGCCTTGGGTGGCTGCTTCTTCTCATCATGCTCGGTCTGGGCTTGCTGCCTAAGTTGCGCAATCCTTCCATCAACCTCTTTAGGATCTATCTTAGGCCCGCCCTTCAGTCCTCCCCTTCTGATCACCTGCATTGCTACAGTGTAGTCAAGCTTTGCCAGCCCAGGGAGGGCTTCATGCGCATGGGGGCACTTGCTTCCCTTGGAACATCCCATATGAGTCGCAGCATCCCAACAAATCGGTTTGTTCGTCTTTGGATCCTTTGGGGCGTGCTCCACGGACCGTGAAGCTTCAGTCTGCTGCAACCTCTTACCTGCCGGGTATGCCGATTTTGTTGGAGGATCACGGTCCTTCAGATTGAGCTTGGGTGCTTTTCCAGCTCTCCCTTCAGGCTGCTCAGGAGCGTCTGTCTCCTCCGCTGGACCAGCGGTTTTCTTGTTCTTCAAGTTCTGATCATGCAGTTGCTTATGCAAGAGACGAGACATCTGCCTCTCCTGACGGGGAACCACAACCTTCTGATAGTACCCTTCCGGATCGGCAAGGTCCCAAACTCGTGGAAACTGAAAGTTGGATTGGCCACTGGCCCCCGGAGCGAGAGCCAGGATCTTCAAATCTTCCAGTCTGGGATTTTCTGTTCCTAAAAGGGCACACAACTTGCGTCGGCTCTCGCGCACCTCCTCGCACCAGACAGCGTTCAGCTCCTCGAACAACTCCACGCAGTAGTTGGCTGGGAACGCGTGTTCATCCTCCTCATGGGCTTCCTTGATAGCTTGGAGGCACTCCATTCGCTCAGTAATATGCTCGGTGCCATAGCACGAGCCAAACACTCGGATCGAGTTCTCAGCATACCTCAGCCAGGTGTTGAACACTCCTGGTGTTTTGCTTCTGGGCTCAGCCTTGTGGTCTGCATGCGGTACCCAATTGTCGATCTGCTCGGAACGAGCTGTGACGCAGTCGCTGGCATGGATGGTGTATCCCTCGGGTCCACCCAACCACAATCCTGCGATGCCAAGCAGAAGACGGTTGGTCATCAAGACAGGCCACTTGATGGTATGGAGCATGTGACGAGCATGCTGCGCAATCCTCTTGCCAGCGTGGAAGAGTTCTTTCCCATATACCCCATCAGCAATCTCCACGGATAATGTTCCACACCCACGCGCTAAAAATACGTCCATCTTTTCCGCTTCCTTGATGGAGCTGAGGATGCCCTTGACCAAGGTCTTGTCTTCATCTTGGGATTTCCGAAGTCCATCGATGGCATGAATTATCCTATCAGCGTTCTGGAGTTGGGAGGCACTCCCCATGGCTTCCCCGTAGGAAGCTCCAATCCGCTGCACTGGATGCAACAATGATCGAGGCTTGACATTGGTACTGCTCTTTGGGAACAAGTTCAACTTGGTGGAAGTGCTGCTTCCCATATCCCTCTGGAGCAGGGGGTTGGACGACCTCTGGAACATGGGGGCTATGAGTGCATGCGTGCTGTCAAGAACCGGAGGATCTCCAGTGACTCGTTCAAGCCCTGGTGGGCCCTCAACTCCTTCATTCTCGTTTGATGTATTCGGGGTTGCCTCATGAGTTGTCTCCTGGTTCACAACTCCCTTTCGGGCTAGGAGCTTCGGGTCAACATCAAAGGCAGCTGCTATCGTTTGGACAGTCCCTTCATCAATCTCAGATGTATCGTACTGTGCAAGTGCTTCCTGTGCACCAACCAAAGCAAGTTGAACTTCACTTGAGGTGCTGGGAGGATAACTGGGGAAGAGGACCTCTTCAGAGTTATCTTGGGATCCACCGGGACGAGGTGGTGTCATGAACGCGTCGATCCCTGCAGAAGGCTCCTCATATGTCAAATGTGCGGTTGAATGCGGTAGGATCTCTTTCAGAAGAATCTTGCCTGACTTCCCGAGGAACTCGGGCCCTGCTTCACCATCGGTGTATTTCCCATGCCAGCCAATGAGAGCCTTTTGTTGCCCTTCAGTGACTCGCCCTACGAGAATCGAGATACCCTTGGCTGCTTGCTCATCATGAGTTGCCTTGAAGAAATTCTGGACCCAGTCACGACTGATGCGGTTCGCATCGCTAGACATAGGTTCTGGGTGCAAATCTGCTGTGTTGATGACTCCGGACAAACCCAGATCGGGAATGATGAACCGAACCTTTTCCTGAGCTCTGCCCTGACCATCGAACCCGGTGATCTGCCCAAAGAGGGTCATCCATCTTGGTGGGTGCTGCGGAGCTTGGGCGCTATGTGGTTTGAGGAGCACCACACAGGAGCCCTCCATCAAGCTACCTTCAATCCTATGCTGGTCAGCAACTTTGGGTTCAGCCGAGGCTGATCGAACCCTTGTGGATGGACCTTTTCTGGGTGTCCGGGGAGACGGCGGAACGCTATCTTTCTTGTCACATTCAGCTCCGGACGCTGGGGTAGACGGATCGTCTGGCCAGGTAACCTTGCGCACTGGTCGGGCGGTGCTTCCAATCTCCATCAGATGATGCCGGCAAAGGGGAACCCCTTGCTTGGATCCAGCCACCGGCTCATGGCATGAGAGAACACTGCATTTCCTCCCGGCGCAAGCAGCCGTATAGAGTTGACGATGATGATCGCACAGTCGCACTGAGGATCTCCCTTTCACATCGGACATCGACCGGTCAGACTCAAGGAGTCTAACATTGTCTCCAGACGCCTGATCCATGCAGGGGTCGGATGCAAGGGCTCGAGGTTTACCCCCGTGCTCCAAGCCTACTAGCACAGCTTCACACGGATCTTCCAGCATCTCGACCTCTGATTCGGACTCTGGATCCAAAGGTCTTGTGGTGGCACCTTCTTGTATCACCCGGACCGGGTTCTTCCTCTTTTGGCAACGAGACAGTAGGGAGAGGCCACTTGCATGATACAGCAGCCACTTCACCCATGCCAGGAAACGACGGACCCACCTCCCTAACAGGACAGCTAACCTCCGAGTGCTCCATCCAGCGTAGGCTCCTAAGTCGACAAGTCCATTGGCATCCAACACCGCATATGACTTGCAATGCAGACCTGGGGTGGGATTCAACTCCAAAGGGCAGTTGACCTCCCGACAGAGATGAATTTTCCCTTCGTTCTCCAGCAAATGTCTCATAGGACGGGAGGAAGCTCCCTTCACTTCTCTCACACGAACCCAAAGACCATATCGATCGACTCGGGCCCAATGCTCATGATCTGGCTTTATGCGAGCCACCTGCTCTTGCATCATAACCACCACGTCATTGGGTTTTCGTTCGGATCCCCGCCCTTTGACTTGTCTCTGATAAAACTCAGACTCGATTCCTTCTTGCGTCAGTGGTCCTCTGAAGCGGAGGGCTTCATACTTACCACCAACCTGCAGTTCGGGAAGGAACTCCCCGACTTCACGTGCTACTGCTCTTGTTTGACGGCAGCAACAGTTGCAGAAGGACCGGACCGGTCTACAGATAGTAGCCAGGATGTAGAGGCAGAGAAGTAACAGGAAGGCAATGAAAGCGATAAGCGCACTCTAGCCCACCCACGGCCAAAACTCTCCACATGCGATCACACCCAGTTTGTCTAGTAGATAAAGCATCCATCCCCCTGAGGAACTCAGTTGGCCTGGGTCAAGGGGGGTGCTGAACCAACGGTGTCCAAACCAGGATTTCAGATCAAAGTGTAGCACTGAGTACCCCCATATGTGAGCGTACCCTTCTCGCAAATCATCCTCAGGGGCATCGGCCTTGCCACCGAGGGTTGTCGGCTCACTGCCTAGGGGATCCCCGGGCATCTCACGATGGATTCCATCCCCAGGTGGTGGGTTTGACAACCACCAGAACCAGGTATGTTCCAGCGCAGCGTAGGGGGCAGCCACAGCAGCGAGACTGACTGCTAGCACCCAGCTGGGGGCTGCCATTAGTGACGCAGGTCTAGCATCCTTAGAAGGCAATTCCTCTGGGCTAGCCTACAAAACTTGAGCCAAGCACCAGTGGGAGTATTAACCTTCCATTCTAGCGAATTCCCAAGAATAAACAAGAAAAGTTGGGATCGATAGTATATTTTCGGGCAATTCTCACCCTTTGCCCTGAAACTTACAAGTGCACAATCGCTTGTCAGACTGCACCTTCAAATTCCTGCGCAGGCTCGCTGTTTTTTGGTTCTGAACCAAAAATCTGTAAATCCTAAACCTCAAATCCCAAAACCCCAAACCTTTAAAACCCGAAAAACCGAAACCCCAAACCCTAAAACCATAAACTCGAAACCACAAAGTCCTAAAGCACAAATCGCTGCGTATAGCCAACTTTTTCGTAACTTCTGCAAGTTGATGAGTGTTATAATGTGGTACAGTGTTGAAGTTTCAGGGCAAAGGGTGGGAATTGCGCGTATATTTTCTAATGTTGTAAACCGCTATTTTCCATTCTCGGCAATTCTTTATTAATCAACTACGATAATAAAGTAATTATACAGTAACATATTCTAACCAGCAGGAATTCCCCATAATCGTATAACCAAAAATAGTTACAATAACAATCGTAAACCACTATGAACCGTGCTGAACCAGTACTACTCTTCGGTCAGAGGTCAAAGCCATTCAGTCAACCCGTGCGCAAAGTCTAGTCTCACATCATGTTTTCGCACGGAAACCATATGCCACTATACCTCTAGATGTTTCAGCATGGTTGATATTGGCCAATAATAGTCATTTCAATGGTCATTAAGCACTCAATAAACGCTATGAATGATTAATACCAGTGTAATTACTGAGCATTTCTTCGAATGGCTAGCAATTGATGAAGGATGGTCAGTGAATGTCAACATTCGTGATTATCATAGACTTGATATGGTTTAGTGATGCTCATCCTTGACCCGCCCCCCACGCCGGGCCTTGCACCTGCCCTGGCTCTCATAGTGGCCAGGATGGCAGGTTGCGCAATGGTCCGCTCTCTGGGCCAAGCGGAGCCGATGGGGACACCCCGTAGTGGACACGTGATAGCAGTGGTGGTTCTTGGCTGCTCATCATCTTGAAAAAACACATGGTCAATTACTTATGTAAAGGATAACAGTCACAATTTGCAGCGATTAGGGCTATCGATGGCAAGTACTGCTTGATGATAGCAATCAGCGGCTTGACAATGGTACCTCATGATTAGTAGTAGCTGAGCAGTGGCTGATGGTGGCAAGAATATATGATGAGAATAGCAATGGTCACTAACCATTAGCAACGAGTGTCACAATTGTTCACGATCATGGCTACTCATGATTGATAATCATAATACTGGTAGATACATGTTGATATGTCGCCTGTAGTGGCAAATGCTATTTGTGAATAACAGTGGCAATAATCGTGACCCCACGCAACCCTAATTAGAGTTAGGACCGTTTCAGTGTTGAGGAACAATCAACCATCAGAGCTAGGCTACCACTGAAGGAGAACATCCATCATTGACAT
This sequence comes from Symbiodinium kawagutii, assembly GCA_009767595.1. Lineage (NCBI taxonomy): Eukaryota > Dinophyceae > Suessiales > Symbiodiniaceae > Symbiodinium > Symbiodinium kawagutii. The sequence continues at coordinate 15,438 of VSDK01000008.1, forward strand.
CCTTCCCCCCTCACCCAAGAAGGCCCAAGAACCAGTGGTTGATAAGCCGTTTCAGCATCAACATGTACCAGCATGTACCAATGGTTGTTGATTGTTGACCCCTGGATGACCCCTTCTGGTTTTTGGGAGGGTCAGCTTTGCCTGGGGTACTATATGTAACTAGAATAGCAATCGGCGAAAACATCGGTTCATTGAACATCCTAATAACATCTCAGTGAATCATCATTCTGTTTGAGGATGTCTTTGAGAATTACAAAGGTCTGAAGGCAACATTCAAGACATACGCAGGCAAAACAGCCTTTATATGATTTCATGTGCTTTGATAATGAACAAGTGAGGTGCCAGTTCCGAACCAACTTAACCATCAGCCAATTATGTAACTATGCATTGCCACTTGTTAGATGATAACATATACATACATGTGTAATATTCAAGGATCATGCTTGAACAATCTTGAACATGACATCAGCAATGAGATGGCATCATATATGGCATCTGCCATTTGATGCAGACCTGACACATTGGTCAGCCGATAGGATTCCCAGAAATGTAGCCCCACAAAACTACCGATTGTCCAAACCAAGGGTGGTCTCCCCACTTAAAATCCTAATTTTCAGCTGGTAGTCCTACCAATGTTGTGTGTAAATGTAGCCCCAACAGTGCAAAAGGTGCATCGTTCCGTGCAAAAAAAAACAAAAATGATCAGTTCTGGAGACCAATGGGAGATCTGTTCATCTTGCGGAGGCTGCGACAGACAATCGTCGAAGCAAACATGAAGCACAATGACCCTAGAGACGCTTGAATGAATTATTAATTACTGAACGAACTGATCATGACGCGGGTTCTTTACCATTATCCACTATATCATAATTGGAAATAACGGCTAATCAATGTTAATGATGGGTAACATTCCAAAAAGGACGGGAACGAGCAGAAAAACCTTGCTATTGATGTTTGACACTTGGCTGTCCCCTGGATCTTCCCACCAAACACCCAACCAATCAACCAACCGAACAAACAAACAAGCAGTAAACAAGCAGTAAAGTTTACTTGACTAGAGAGTTTGCTGCTTCTTACTTTGAATGATGACAAAGATTGGGGTGATGAACAAACTAACAAGCGATAGACATCTCCAGTCAATCGGGATACTATTGGTTGGGTAACAAGAATACATTGGCCATGGGAATAGGCATAAATATAAAGATGAATCCTCCAAGCCATCACCCAAAATGATCATGCCCACAGGAAACCCAGAAACAGCCGAGTTTTATGCGTGATTCCCCCGAAAGTTTTATCGATTTCTATGATTCCCTGCTTAAAATATCTAAAATCCCAGGTAGTTTCTATGATTTCCTTCTAAAATATCCAAAAAATAAGATGCCCTTCTATTTCCTTCTAAAATCCCAGGTTTCCGTTCCAGCGCCCAGTACCCGCGCCCCACAAACCCTTGCCGCCGCGCGGCCGTTCGCTGGTTCTGAGCCACACAGGTCTTGCAGAGATTGGTGTTGCAACCATAGGGCTGGCGCAGCGGAGCCCGGCACAGCTGGTAGTGCAGCGCAGATGAGTAGATGACTAAGCTTACTATTGGACATTCAATGGTGCCAGGTAAGCTGAGCTACTAAGCTAATTATAAATATATATATATACTATATGTAGGCTAAGTATACTAAGCATAGTGTAGATGAGTATTGTAGAATTAAGTAAAGCAAAACAAACCACAAGTATGTCAGGCATAGTAGTCTTAACTATGTATAACAGTCTATGATGTCTCTCGATGGGAGGTATGAGAATGATTGCTTGACATCTGCATCCGCTGCAACTGATCTTGTACAATAAAAGAATATCTGCCGCAAACGCTAGCACAATACATGCCAATATGATCCAATATGTCAGTCGTAAGTACTATAGAAGGGCATCAACATGCACATAATAGTCTCAGCCTGGAATAGCTCATTGAAATCCAAAGATATTGCCATCGTTTGGACGTGCTTCCATCTACTCCAGCACAATTGGAATCCTCGAAATGACAAGGCGACGCTCGGCCGCATGGGTGGCCCTTCACAGGAGCCCCTGGTGAACTGCGGTTCTGTTGGGACCTCCCAAGGGGCTATCCAGCTCCGGCCTTGCAAACGCTGCCATCCAAGTAATGACCGCCGTGGCAGCTGGCGCACTGGTTGTCTTTCTGAGCGACGGAGGGGCAGAGGGGTCAGTGGGGATCAAGTGATCAAGCTGAAAGTGGCAAGCAAGCAAATCAGATAGATATGGCTGACTATATTTGGTCAAATCTGACTGTTGAGCTGCAAATGTTTTGTTGGTATGGTAAACAAAACAATAGTGCTTAGATACATCTTTTCATACCCTCTGGCCATCTGAGAAAATCCTGGCCAGGGAGACAGCTGATGATGATTTTCTAGCTATGTTCGATTGCCCGGAGGGATATGGCCCACGAGAAATGTGACAGTTGGATGTTCATGATCTATGATTGCCTTATCCTTATGCCGTGGCCAGTTTGTTTGTTGGATGCTCATCGGGATATTCCCGGAGGATAAGGACGAACGAATAGCAACAAGTCTGCGGGATGTTCATCTGCAAAATCTTGCTAAGATAGTTGAACCCAACCGTGAAGTGATATGAAATACCTGGGGTAACTCATGCAGAATTGTGTGAGTCCATGACAAGTGCATAGATATATGGATGTATTAGGCGAATGATCATATATGATTATATGATCTTAAATGATCTAGAATCTATATCCAAGATTGGAAACCTTCAATCTACTTCCTGATGAATTCTAAAAGCCTTGGCTGATCAATCGGAGAGGCATTGTACATTATGGAATGCCTAGAAGAGACTAGGGAATGAACTGAATGAACCTTGCAAAGGATAGCCGTATACCGATGACACGGCCTGGAAATCTACCTCATCTGGTTGGTGGTTTCAGCCTCTCTGAAAAGTATTAGCTAATCAACCAAGCATCCCTAAATATGGGGGATGGAAAAATATGATTAAAGCCACCAACTCGTCGTTTTCAGGGAAATGTGGAGAGTTCTCCCAACACACTGTGCTCTTCTTCTTAATCGACTTTCATCATGATGGTCAATGGGCACGGCCGACGTTGACCAACCTTAGCCGGCTTAGCCCCAACCCATGACTAACCAGCTTACTGTTTTGTCCGAACCGGAACAGCGGAACGGCTGCACCAGTTGCGGTAATCAAAATCATCCGTTTGGCGCTGGATCACTTCGTGGAAGAAGATCTATGTCATTACATTGTATTAAACATGTTGTATGCATTGTAATATGAAAGATAGTAAATTAATGTAAATTAGATATTGTATAAATAGATGTGATGTACATATATAACATATATTATAACTTATGTCCTCATGATCCCCGTGCTCCAACGCAATCATTTCGTTGGTGCTCCCAGGGAGTCGAGGCCCCCCACGGTGCGCTTGTCTTGGCTCACGCAGGTCTTGCAATTTCCACCACAGGCGTAGGCCTGGCCACCGATTCTGACGCTGGTCCATGGTGCCATCGTTAAGTCATGCTGGGCGCAGATCAAGTCACAAACCAGGACTTTTTTTCGAAGTCCAGTTGACTCATTGTGGCATCCAACATTTGGGCTTTGTAAATCCGTCATTTCCCCGCGCGACCATAAATCGGGGAATAATACGGATCCACCATGATCAACAACAAAGAGCCATGTCCCCCTATCTTGCAAACCGACTAAATCCTGTGTGCAAACCGTTGCAAACCGACTAAGAATAAAGTACAAACCTTTGTGCGTCGTTTAGTACCGTATAATTTAATGAAAAACAATGAAAAACCCCTTGCAGACCGGTTTTGTTCCCCCCAGGGTCTTGTTACCCTTAGGGTTTTGTTATCCTTACCCCTGATCCGTTGCTAATGTTACCCTTAGGCTTTTGGTAGCGCCGTTTGATCCCGCCATCGACTCGAAACGGGGCGCATCACCCCGCCTTGCACGTGGTGCCCGACACGTAGTACCCCGGGTTGCAGCTTGCGCAATGATCAATGGCCTCAGCTGGGGAAAATTCTTCGGAGTTGCGGCAGCTTGGACAAGGGGGATCAAGGGGGGATGATTTTAGTGGGTGCCTGAAATCAGATTGTTAATGTTGGATTCAGTGATTAACGGTAGGGGTTTATCTAATGATAGATCATAGTGGTGAAGAATGCGCTGAGATGTTCTTAGCAAATGATGCTTTCTGGTGATCAGCGGGAGGCTACTCAAGCGAGCGGAAAGAAGGAATGCCTGGTTGGGATAGTGCTGATTCAGGAAACAATGATGTCGAGTTTTTCTCCTGTACAGTACTGAATATCATTCAATTACATATTACATATACAATTCAATACAGGTGAGTGATGGTGAGTCCGCTCTCAAAACCTGAAAGCTCATATTGTAGATAAAAAATTGCCAATGGATCCGAAAATGCTGAGCCTCACAGATCGAGATCGGCCGGGCAGCAACGTTAAGCACTAAGCTTCCCTGCCGCGCGCTCCCTGTAGGGCACGCAGGTCTTGCACTTGCCGCCAGAGCCAGTCGAGCAATCAGCCACCTCCGCTCAATCTTTCGACTTGTCGAAGGATGATGTTCACCGATGATGAAAATTGTCTAAAAGCAATGAAAAGTAGCAAGAACAATAATACTAACGATATGTAGTAATGTATAATCAAGTACGATAAATGCAATAAGTATATGTATATGTATATAATAATAACGCGAATAAAACTAATCATATAAACCTGGCACTTGCACCAATTTTTTCCATGAGTGACCTGCTGATCATGAGTAACTAGCTGAAACCCAGAACCAACGGCTGCGTGAACTGCGTAACGCTTTAAGTCTTTGATCAGCTGTGAAGCTACAAAACGACAAAACGTATCAAGGCGTTCACAAATCTACCGTCTGTTCACAGGTGTTCCCCATTTTTTGATCCTGCCTCTTAGATTAATCAATCATCATTCACCATCAATAAACAACATCCTGATGCCATCAGCTCTTGTACAGTCCCCTCCGACAACAAATCGACAGTTGGGTGAGGGCTGCAGACAGTTGACACAACCACATGCCAAACACAGTGCTACTTCCAGATGCCTCGTTGATGGTTTTGAAAACAAATTCAAAATGAGCTAGATTGCCAAACAGTCAACATTGGCTGGCCATCATGAAGCTTCATTGAAAGTGAATAAGTACCATTAACCCCCGTAAATTACTGAGCTGATTAGCCATCATTGGCCAACTTTAATCTTCAAACATCATCCAACATCACCAACCATCATTGACAATGAGCCATGATCAACCATGACTAGTAATGCCAACCCTGGATCAATGAACCCCAAACGTTGATTCATAGGGGGTATTCCCCAAAAGCCAACTGGTTCTCCATTAAACTGCAACCGCTAACCCCCCCAAATAATAAATCCATGGAATCCATTAATCCGGGGGTCACATTAATCATCATTGAACTTTAGTGTTCCCGTTCGGCGCCTCGCAAATGGCTGACACCTGCTTTCTGCCACCAGAGCTGCCTCGGGTTCCCAATCAGCTGATCAGCACCCATCAGGAACCAACACGAGGCTATCCACCTATCACGGATATTGTCAACATGTGGCAGTATCTCAAGCCATAGAGGACCGCAAAAAATTGGATGGTTTATTACTGACGACAGTTATATAATAAACTGGATGTGGGGGTACCCCTGTTTTGAGACCCATGTTTCAACTGTGATACTGGCTACAACGTAAATAAGCAATGACTGGTCCACCAACTCAACAAACAAACAACCAACCAAAAATGTGCTGAGAAGCAACAGGCAACCAGCAGTAGGTAAATGAACAACAAATAAACAACGGATCACCCAAAGAAATCACTCTTTCATGCATATTTGACACCTCCTAAGAAAAATCTCATGAGATGGGCAGATCATGCTAGGGATGCAACCAAAAAAATCTAACCACTGAAACCATTTGAGTTGCTGCTGTATAAAAAGGCATGGATGGACTGGTACAACTTGAATGATATCTCGATCCCATTGATGGCAACAATTACTTTTAGCAACCTAGAAACTGGTGGTAAGTCAGAATCTTGTTGGCGATTGTGGTTTACACCGCATCTGCCAAGCTTGGATGTTGCTAAAGTTGCTTTGGTCAAAACAGCGACCGTTGGGCTCCGTCCTCAAGAGCACGCTTCCATTGGATTCTCTTGGTCACGAATAGAAAGGCTATGCCAGGTTTCGAAGCATGGCTGGAATGACAGTTTGATCGCATTTGATTGTGGCTTTGCGATGAAACACATGTGTTGGAACAAGGCTGTCCATCATGCCTCGTGGAAAGAATGACCAACAACACCTCATGCCTATCAGGTCATCCATCAATTGGGTCCAAGAATTGGATATCTCCAACTCGCCATGATGCTTGGTACACCCTGCTACCAACCATGATTCATCACTGACCATGACCATTCTCAACCCTACCATTGGATACCATTGATGACTGTGGAGTTCAAGCAGTGAATGTATCATTACCCAATTATTAACTTCGAACCAATATCAACCGTTATTCGGCATCAGTTGGTGACGATCAAACTCCACCACAATGAAACAAATTCAATTGACCATCACCAACATTCACGTTATCATATATCATGGAGCATTCTTACGTCTTATTCACCATTATCAACCAACTTGTTTCCTAAATGGCTGTTTCTCAAAATAGGGGACCCCCCAAGTCATCCAGTTTATTATCCATTGATAGCAATAAACTATAAACCATCCATAGCTTTGGGGATCGTCATCTTAAGAAACTCCTAAAAACCATCACCAAAAATTGTAATGGGGGGTCCCCCTATTGATAGCAATATTAATCATTAGTATTCCCCATGATTGGTTTGTTGGTAATATGGCTGTGGGTCAAAAACCCGTACCCCTGGTTCCCCTATCATTAACCATTGTTTTCCCTATAGTTTGTTCGTTATTAACCACCATTATGAGCAGGTTAATTTTGACCCATAGCCATATCGTAAATCGACCAACCAGGTAATATCAATATTTACTCCAATGGTTTGAGCAATATTGATCATTCACATTCCCTATGTTTGGATTAATGGCTACCCAGGATTAATAAACCCCTGGTTGATTAACTAGGGGGTTCCCATTTTGATGGAAAACCAAGGTTTTGGGGGGATACCCCCTATTAATCAACCAGGGGTTTAGCTTCATCCTGGGCAGCCATTACGATGTAAATCGACCAACCATCACAAGAACCGTCGCTCCCAGCAGTCCAGACACGCTTGCAGTAGCCACCCACGGGGTTGAAAGTTGCCTGTCCAGAGTCGCCTTGGCTCAGCGTTGCAAGGGGGAGCAATGGGGATGATTTTGTACATATACGCTGATTAACCAAAGTGGCTATATCTAATATATATATATATATAAATACTTAAATACATATATATATATATACTTAAATATATATATATATATATATAGATATCTATATATATATATTGAATCTTTTATATATATATATATACATATTTATCTGTTTATGTATTTATTTAATTATCTATACATATGTAGCTGGTTTCTCAAAATAGGGGTACCCCTAAAATCATCCCATATTAATCGTTGCTTATTGATAAACCGACCATTTTTGGCGTCCTTCTGGTCGAACCCCTATGAAAATATGTTCCACCGATCCCAAATTCTGAGAGAAAGTGTTTAAGAGCACCAGCCAGTTATGAAAGGATGGTTAAGAAGGGTCAATGATGCTCAATGGATAGTGATGGCCTGTTGGATGAGAGGCTGGTTTCCCAAAAAAGCTGGGGTTGATTATGGTTAGTCACGTGCAACAGTTATGGTCAACAACTGTTTTAAGATTATGATTTTTGGTGAACCATCGTGAATGGTTTATAGTGATTGTATGATAGTGGTTGATGATGGGAAATCATGCCCATGAATTATCTACCATGGATTTGTCGTGGTTGATAGTGGTCAAAGATAGCTGGTAATGATTGACCATGGCAATAGTTGAGGGCTGCTGTTGTTCCTTTTAAATCAAGTGGAAATACGAATTGGTTCGAACAGTTTTTGGTGATCCCTCACATTTGCCATACCATGCCATACCTAGATCAGCAAAATCGCTGGTATCTACCTACTGCTGTTGGGCTATGACAGCTTATTCACCGTTTGATCTACAAAGTAGTCAAAACATTTCCCTCGGCATTGACCCGTTCCACTCATTGTTGCAGATTATCGATTGGGTTATGCATCAGCCACCAACCGGTAAACATTGTGAACCAGTGGCATCCATTGCATTCTTGACCGGTTTCATGGTCAAGGATGTTTATGGATGGTTAGCTATTGTAGACCAGTGCTCCAGCAATATTTATCAATAAATGGATCATAGTTAATTAAGCATGAATAACCATCAGCAGCCTATGAACCATGATCCATCATGAATTCTTCAGTAATCTGTAGGGATAATCGCCATCCAGTGCTATTCACCACTCTTAGCAACTCGTAACCGCTGCTATTGCTAGGGAGATCCAACTCTTGACAATCCCCCTATATTTGATGGTACATCACCATGTTGAGCACCTGATGATTATGGCTCTCCGATTTTTATAAATGGTTTGCACAGTGGTTAACAAATAATATGTTGATATCATTCTTAATAGTGAATATCACTTGCTATTGCATCTCTTGATATACAATGGTTCAAAGGTGCTATAACCATTTGTATCCCTTGCTACTGATATCGTTTTATACTTGCTGGTGAATTGCATGATTTTTCCTCCCGGTGCTTATCTTCCTGGCCCTGCCGCCGAAAGTCATTGGTGTCGCACTTCCCACCACTGAGCGATGCGCGAAGCGTGGACCGGACGGGGTATGGGGGATATCACCCCAAGTGGCATAGCTCCAAGAAACAATCTTGAAGAACAGTGTCACATTGTGTAGATGTTCAATTATATACTATATCCGTAATTAGTGAATATGCATCTAGAAACACATTCATATGCCTGTCAGCACATGAACAGAATAAAATATAAAGACCTTTGTTGGGATGTTGATCCCGCCTGATTTCGAGGTATTTGATACGAGTATACTCCATGTTCAGCACCTACAAGTGTATGTGGGTTCCCATGTATGCATCTATCAATTTCTGTGAATGTGTATGTATATGTATGGATATGAATGTGTAGTGTATGTGCCAGTGTACATTTGGTAACCTAACAGGGAAAGGGATATTGTTCTGCATGAATCGTTCTCGGCATCCACGCAAACAAAGGGTTTTGACCATAATGGTCGTAGTATCGTGCAATCAATTTGACGCAGCACTGGTATTACACAGCTGCAGAGTTACTTGCCAAAGATGTAGTGGAGTCCCAAAGGGTAGCATATGTTTTTTGCTTTCTGGTTCTGGGAAATGATTTTTTGAATCGAGACCACTATGGGCTATTCTAGACTGTAGAACCTGCTCAAGATCCAACAGTGACCCTGGATTCAAAACAAAACAGAATGTTGAATATCAAATCGGGATCTTCTTCAATTTTTTGCCGGATTCACGATTCTCATCTATTTGCAAGAGTTGTAGAACATGCTTGATATGAAACATGGCCATGGCGGAAGGTCCTTGCAGTTTGGAGAGTGTGCCGTTTCTTTTGCAAGCTTCAAATGTGAGCATTTTCTGAGTGTATGATTATTTTTCGAGTCTCCGATCAATTTTTTCATGGAGAACCGCCCGGAGACTACTCTCCTATTCCGCAAAGGTTGCTCATATAGATGTGTGTGTGTGAGCGCATGTGTTATTCACACAACAACATGACAAAAAAAGTACATCGATACACTTAGCGAAAACCAAGAAAAAATTAGACACTGGAGTGATGGGGGTAGCATATAATCAGATTCTGCACATGTTACATGTACACAAAAGCTACGAACAAATCCAATCACATCCTAGAGACTCTGTCGAACACAGAGTCTGCTACCATGCTCAGCAAGCTATGCAGCTGATCTTACAGCTAGAATGGGACTACATGACTAGGGCTGCATTTTACTATGGACCACTGCAATTACCACTAAGAACCATAGATTCTCCCGTAGAATCCAGCCTCAACTTCTTCAAGAAAAGGAACCCCAAGGCTGCTTGAGGCAACTTTACATCTCTTTCCTCCAGCTTCCTTCGTGCTGCAAAGAACCGAGCACTAAATTGCCTGTAGCTTTCGTTCGGCTTCACCTGCAGTTCATGAAAGAACCCTTTCAAAGAGTCCTGAAGCAAGTCCACAGTGCTAGACCCGTACTTGGAATCCAGCGTCTCCCAGATGAGTTTGTCTCCCCCTTCCGCACACAACTTCTCTATTTCGATGTGCTCCAAGAGGGCTTCCGCTTCCCCACCGATGTAGCTCATCAGTTTCGGACCGTACTTCTTCTCCGCTATCGTAGATGGTAGTGCAGCAATCATCATCATCGCTCTCCGTTTCCAGGTTCTATACTCCGAGGGCCTCGTTCCATCGAAGACTTCTAACTTGGCTTTGGTTTCCTCCTCCGCATGACCTCCCGACATCCGCCCGTTCCTACCCTGGAACCCCTACACACTGTAGGAGCTCCGCTACCACTGAGAAACTCCACGCCACTCAAAGGGACGTAGCAACGGACCTTTTTCCACATGAGCCGAGAGGAGGCTCACCGGTAACGCCGCTCTAGGACTCTAAGATCGGTGATTTCCAAGCAACATTTAGCCTAGACTTCACAACTAGGCAAATCCCATAAATAACATCACTATATGTGAGGGTAAATATTGGTGAATCACCAGCTATTACTGGTTACACTGGTGGCGGTCTGCGAAGATGGGTGTGCCGGTATCTGACGTAACCTGAGAAGCATGAAACCATCATGAAACGCCTCTGATATGCTGGCGTTCAATTCTCTGTTCTGTGCGGAGTCATATCGATGGCGCCTGCAGCGCACAACCATATCTGACAGCTCAACCAACTCTGCAACCCAGCAATGGCTGGGTCGACATCAATGGGTGGCTCCTCATCTGCACCATCACCAGATGAAAACATGCTGCAACTCACTGACAGCAACTTTTGTTGATCTGAACAACCCGGCTGTTGACATGGCCCTAGTTCATCAACCTACTGGTTATACTGTTTATGAACCACTTATGTAGCACCATACTGTTTTACATTCTATGGTTATAACCACGGTTGTGTTTTAATCATAGTATACAACAAACTGGTTATGTAGTACCATACTGCTCCGGACTATGGTTATAAATCGCTGTCAATGCTTGTGAATTTCACCATATGGCTGTGGGTCAAAACCCCGTACCCCTGGTTCCCTCATCATTCACCATGCTTTTCCCTTCAAAACAGGTAGGTTATCCTCCATGATTCATGGACCCCATTTCACCATGTGGCTTCAGCTGCAACCTGGTTTTCCATGATCATTCACCAGGCTGTTTTCCTTTTTATTGGTCGGTCATTATCCCCAATGAAATTGGTTGGTTATTGACCCATAGCCTTTGATCATTCACCATGGCATTTTCCCTTCAAAACAGGTAGGTTATCCTCCATGATTCATGGATTGCAACCTGGTTTTCCATGATCACTCACCATGCTTTTCCCTTCAAAACAGCTGCGCCCAGGCACTGTGTGGCATTGACAGTGAATGGCTTTGGGACAAATCGTCTGCGTATGACCTGGTGCACCCGGGTCAGCTGCCGGCTCTGGTTTTTCAGTCGGGTTGCAACCATGGTGGTTGACACTGGTCAGTAGTGGTTCATACCGGTTAATAGATGTTAATAGTTATGATAGGCATGGTTTATAACAGTGATGTATATAATTAGTTACGATGCTTCATCATGGTTATACATGGTGATTGATGATCATTACTGGTTGGTAGTTAGTTTCGCCATCCAAAAAATACGTGTGTCAATCAATCATTGATCCCAAATATTGGATCACCGCGGTCTAATTCGTTGATGATAGTCATTGCTTTAATCATGGGTGAATGATGGTCAACGACTAATGGCTATCGCCGGCTGATGTAAACACGCCTCATGATAGTTGATCATGGCAGGAAATACTTTCAGCAATGCGCAGCGCAACAAGCATCAACATCAACGCAGCGGTTGCTATGACAGCTAGGAACCCATACCGTCAGCCAGATCCGTGGGCATCCCAACAACTGTTGGGCTGTGCTGGGGTAGTATTTCGCTGTTGTGGGCTGTTCTCAAATGTTCTACCGTCGTTCCCGTGATCTCATCTTAATGTATCGTGATATTCTGAGTAGAATATCGCCACCGGAGATAGCTTGTGATTGAGAACCATAATTGATTGATTAATGGCAAAGTAATGAACTAATTATGGGTTGAAGAAGGCTTTTCTTGTACCACAACTCAATCCTACCCAACTAATCACCTACCACAATGAATCGATACCGACCCGGTAGGCAATGTGCCAACTTCGTAGAGTTACATCGCTACCAGCCAAGCTTCTCACCCCTGGGGGATCCATCTTGCATCTTGCAGGCCATGGACCAAGACACTTTCCTTGATGGCACACCAGGAATTCCAAGACACCATCGATGGCATACACCAGGTCTTAAATCTGGGATCAATTTCCTCTTGGTGAATGGATTTATTGGTTCGTTCATGTTCATTCTGGCCCATTTCAACATGGTTAAACGCACAAAAATCAACTCATCCCAAAACACTCCATCACAAGCTCCGCGAATCCACGTACCGGGTTCCCGGGCCGTGCACCATGCTGGAAAGCATGCCGTAGGTCTGCTTGACGCTGCATGTGGCCTGAGTCCAGGGATGCCTGGACAACCTTGCAACAACAACACGGTGCTGGTTGGTTGCTGGTTGGATGCTTGGATCAGGATGGCTGCTCTCACCACCGGATGAGTCATGATCAACGATCGCAGTGCATTCATACACATAGTGGTCTCTCAAAATAGGGGTTCCCTCAAATCATCTAATATCAACCGTTTATAGCATACAGCATAGTATCAACCCAACCATTTTTGGGAGTCCCCCATTTTCAGAAACCACCATACATGTAATGTACGTAAGCCGCGTAGTTCATATTTCACAAACCAACAGAAACAGCAAGTCTATGCAACAATTACGACAAATCGTGGTACATGAGTGTACATGTGTGTGTGCATATGTGACAATCGAATGAACAAATGCATGCCAAAATCTCCCAGAAGTATGTCCCTGCGAAGGTGTTCACGTATTAAACAACAATTTGGGACTTCTCCAACCTGAGTGCTTGGAAATCACCTTTTTTGGTAGTATCATAGGAAGTTCCTCCCGCTTTGAACCGCAAGCAGCGCACCCCGAACCGGCGCTGCGCAAAACAAAATCGTCGACTTTGAACAAAAATCTTCATTTTACGCTTCCAAAACAGATCGAATCACTTGTGATGACTTCCCTGCTCCAACTTCCCCTGGTTCCATCATGGTTCCATCATGGTTCCATCGTTCCATCTGCTTCCAACCAGGGGCCACTTCCCATCACCGCTTCGTTGCCATCCCCGCTGCACCTTGGCTTGGATCCTCTGCCGTGCAGCTCCCGTGCGCACGGTGCACTTCTTGGCAGCATCGTCCACGAAGGCTCCATCGCCCCAGTCCCACTGGGCACGGCGCAATGGTGGTGCCCCCGGGAAGTCACTGAAAATCCATGAGGGCTGTAACTTGCGCATCTGAAGCTATGGTTGATGATCATGATCCAAAAGTAGCTATCATGGATCATAACCTTTCATACCTTTTATCATCTGATGATATACGACGTAATGATCAGTGCTCAGTGCTTCACCAGGGTGGGCCAAGCGTCCCAGCTGGAAGTGGCGTTGGGCACCCGGTGGCGCTTTGCAATGAGAACTAGAGACGACCAGTGGCCATCTGTAGCTGTAGGGCCAGCCTCATGGGCTTTTAACTAGTGGTACAGTACTATGCATCTACCACTAGTGCTACAGTCCTATGGATCTACCGTTCGTAATTTAGCTGCTTCAATCGAAAATCAAGATAGTTTTGATCAGAAATGGTTCTATCTAAGATAGTTTGGAGAGAAACCCTGGAAAGTCAGCTGAATCAGCTGAGATGATTTTCTATTGGACCAGGTCCACCAGAGGCTATGTTGGCATCTCTGCGAAGATCCCCTGGGTCGGTATGGTGACAGAATCTACAGCCCACGGAGAAATACTGCGCTGCAGGTTCAGGAGACAAAATTGGCTGGTAGCTTACAAATGGTTAAACTGCTACTTCTACAACTGCTAGTTTAATGAACCCTCTGTGGTTAATGAAGTTGATTGCTGGTAAATTACAAATGGTTACCCTGTGGTGTTATGAACCCCCTTTAAGAAGCATGTTTGATTTGATAGGGATTGCTTTGTTGGATCCACGTTGTGCACCAAAATCCTGAGCTTTTAACCAAAGCTGAATGGTCAACACCCGAAAGAATGGGTCAGAAAGCTGGCATGTTCTGTTCTGACAATCGAACTGAGGCAAGACTCCGTGTGCACAATCGCTCAGGCGGCAGGGGGTTGTGAAGAGAGATTGATCACTTCGTATTGGTAGTTTCCAAGAGAGATCGATCACTTCGTACTGGTAGTTCCCATGCCCTGCGGTTGATAACCCAACAATAATGAGCCCATGAGGAAAAAACATTCTTTGAGCATGCTCAATCATGATCACTGACCACGAAAATGAACCAGGTGGTCTATGTTGGAATGTTGTGAAGCTTCACAATTCCCCATGTTTGAATGTTTCACAAACGAAGCAAGTATGAGAAGTCTTTATAAATTTCTTGGCATGTTCATCGGTCAACTAGACATCAAGCCGCAAACAGACCTTTCAAATGGGTTCCCAGTCAAATAAACGATCATTGTTGATCATTCTTGGATACACGATGATATACCCATTTCAGGGTTGCCTGGAGGCCCAATGCAGCAAAGGCTGGGATTCTAGATTGAACCCCAAAATGGGTGTGTGATGGATAATGACGGACCTCCTGCAACATTCGGTCATGAATCAACCATTCATCAACACTTGGGATAGGTGACCATGGTCTGCTTCCCGTTGGTGCTCCTGCTTGGCATATTGAAGCAAGAACCTGTTGGTGAGCCAACTATGAATCAATAGCCAACCATTGAACATTTTCTTAGCCACCAGTAACCACTAAACACCAGCAACCATGATCAATCATATCATTGGTCGACCAGAACCATACTCGTTGACCTTCGTCAACGCTGGAACCAACCATCAACCACAACTGCCAAAACTGCCAATATCACAACCATATCATTGACCATTATATACCATCTATTAAGCATGGTCCACATAAGCCAACTAGCCATACCTGCCACCATGAACCCATCCATAGCCATCCATTGCCATCCATTGCAGCCTGCTTCTTCACCTAGGCACATTTTGCTTTCTGACCACATCACAGCGCTTCAGCCACATGCCTGGCACCCGGTGAGATTCGAAGCGACACAGGGCGCCACAAGACCAATGATGAATGGTCGATGATGGTTAAGACAATGCTCTTGATGAATGGTAAATCGAGAACGGTCTTAATTCAGAATGGCCAATAATCATTAAGAACTGTTTGGCTGACGATCACTAACAATGGTGAGTTCCAACAAGACCAAGAATGATGGTTGACAATGGTCAGGAACCTGCTTAAGAATAGTGATAGTTGGCAATGGTTAATCATGGCGGTCAACAGCAATGATCAATAGTGCAGGTTCAGAAGATAATAATTGGTAGTGGCCAATAATGGCTATTAAGCAACAAGTACGGACAATAATCCGCCAGAAGCAATAGCAGCAACCAAGAACAAGCAACAATTCCAACTTCCAACAACCGGAGTCTACTTGATGGCTCATAATGGTGAATTTTGGCAATGCCGAATAAAGCTTGGTACTGCTCAATAAACCCGGAAGAATAAGACTTGATTTCACCTACGGTGTTGCTATTGAATGTTATTGATAATAAGCAATGGCTTAATAACCAACTGTCTATATAAAAGCTGACCAACTAAAAGCAGTCAAACAAAAAATACTGCTTGTTGCGATGTAACCCATTTCACAGTACTTGACCCACAGCCCGTGTTTGTCCGAGAGTATGACCAGTCAATGATGGATGAAACTGTTACGAAGGGCCAACAATGACAATGGAACAGCAATCGTTGGCTGGTTCAAAGGCATGTCAGCCCATGACAAGTCCAGCAATATCCAACACGCCCTTAAAAGCGCTTGACAGATCATTATAGTATTGCATCAAGGATAGAGATACAGAGATAAAATCCACTGTTAGCCCACAAAGTGATAGACATCGACTGTTAGCCAAACAGTATCTATCTATCATATTTCATATATATATATATATATATGTATAGAATCAAATAATAGCCTAGCCACAGTGCTAGCCTTGTTACCTGGCAATAGATTGAGCCCATATGCCCGGCCAAACAGTCTTGGCAGAATGTTGGGGGAACTGCTAAGTGCTAGATAGCGCCCTCATAGTGGTTTGTACAAGTAACTGCCATGCGCTATAGTCGTTCCTCGCACTGCGACTCAAAGTCAATGTAATGTATATGTGCATTGCAAAGATATGCAAGATTTATATGACACGAGTTTATATGGGTTTCACAACACTAGTCCTGAGACTTACTATCCCAGCTACTATCCGCAACCGAACCAAATGCTCAATGATATTGACAGTCGCCGATTCCCTTCCTTTGTGAGATCCTGACTGACGACATAAACCTCCCATCCTTGAGCTTGCCAAACGCGGCCGCTAGTGCAATGATCAAGATATAAGGAATGCTTTAGTATCAGGGATTTCCACGATTTTCCTGTTCTCATGAACAATGCTGGTATGTCCCGGTTTGGTTGGTTGGTATGTCAACATTATTGAAAGAGTACAATAGTATACATTTATTTATATATACCCCCATAATTGCTGCCTATGAATCTCCTGTTCCCAAGTAATTCATCCTAGCTTGACTTGAACACAACGTGCTGAATTACCGAGCTTGAACCCAAGCTCTGACTGCCAGCTTTTAAGAGCGGAATAAAGTGAATATATGCAAACGAAATCATGATAGAACAAGCACCTAAGGCAATCTACGATAAAATTTCAATGAACACATTTAGAATAAAACTGGAATTCAAGGTGCGAATTTCTCGTGGCAGATTCAAGTGACGATTCCATGGTGACAATCCATTGTAGCAGGTAGTAGACTCATGTTTGATGATAGAAAACAAGATGGCAAAGAGTACTTGTTTGGTACCGGCAAAGCATACTGCCCATTACTGGCTAATCACCTACATAGTTATTATCAATGGCTATTAATGGTCATCATGGCCGGTGAATCGCCTAGTAAATTTTACTTCTCTTTTTATATGATTTTTAGGCTGTCAAAAAAAAACGTAGCTGAGTTGGAGATGTGCCAAGCCATGACGGGCAACCAATGGGCCCCACCCAAAAATGATCATTTTACCAGTGGAAACCATTGGAGTTTCGGGGGTGCAACTATGACTTTGCACATACCCTCTGGTAAACTAACATAGCAATGGCAAATCCGCCACTTATCAATGGTTTCCCAGTGTTTCTCTATAAACCATGGTGATTTTCCAGCCAGCTATGTTAGTTTACCAGAGTGCAAAGTCATAGTTGCACCCCCGAAACTCCAATGGTTTTCAGTGTTTCCCAGTCCATTGCTATGTTAGTTTACCAGAGTGTACCCAGTTACCTGCCACCATCTGCGTGGCGCACGGCACCCACCACGTCGCGTCTCCGAACCTTCTGGGCACACAGCTTCTGCAACTCGGTCGTCGCGGGCTTGAGACCAGGCACTGTAGACCACGTGTTCGCTCTGCGCGGCACACGTGCGGCTGGCTGATCAACGATGTTCATTGATTGTCTTCAATTATAAAGCTATCAATGATATCATGATTGTCTTCAATTATCATGGCTGTCAATCATGATATCATTGTTTGGCCAATCATGATTGATAATGTGTTCTTATTGAACACGAATGATAAGTTTGTTAATGATTGTGTTCAATGATATCATGAATATTAGGCTAATCATGGTTGATAATGAGAAAATTCAATACTAATGTTGATCACCAAAAGGATTGCATTGTGGTTGTCGTCAATGGCTAGTAGTAGTGTATCATGTTCAATTAACAACCACAAAGGAAGAAGGGGTATGTCAACACATGTCAACAATAACAGTTGCGATGGACTGAGTGTTGATGTTGATACTTATCTTAATTGTGAATGAGCTTGGCCTTCAAAATGGTGCTTCCATTCAGCACTGGCTGGGTAAACAAAATGTCAAAAATATTAAGAAAGCGTTAGAATATAAATCAGAACACTTGTCTCTATATACATATGTCAGTAAAACTGTCAGAAAAGTCTTCACAATGTGTCAAAATGGGGATCACGCAAAGCAAAGTTATGATTTTGTTGGCAACAATTTTCAGATTCGCAACTGTTAATCAAGCGAAAATGATAGTGATAGCAAATCTAATTTGGTCATAAGACCTCCCGAAAATAAGTTCTGACTTTGTTCAAATGGAATCGCAAACAAAATCAACAGCCCCAAAAAAGCGGCTCGTTTGAAGCAGATCCCCAACAGCACAAAAATGTTCATTCGACCGTAGGGCCATGGGTCATCCATCAGGGTATGGATCAATACCTACCAAAAAATGGCCAAGTGAACATCCCAGCAAACGATTCTGGTCATTTATTGGATGTTCACCAGGGGTACAGGGTAGTATTGACCCACAGCATCCCACAGCCATTTCTTGGCGATTTCGTGTTGGTCAGTAATGAAAGTTCATTAGACAATTACCGAAGTCATGGGTCAGCGAGTTGAACCGTTGATACCCATCTTATTTGTGGCTACAGAATTGAGTTAGTATCACTTGTGGTTAAAGACTTCTTAAAGTGATGTAATGATTGATTAATAATACTCATCTTAATTTTTGGCTGCTCAGTTTGAGTTGACGTCACTTCTTGTTCAATGAGTCTTCGTTGGGAATACAGTGGCTGATTCTCCGAAAAAAATCAAGAAATATGTGCGTAACCTTCCAAGGATGGAAACTCAACATATCCAGAAACAGCTGGAAATTGATGGGCAAATATCATGTTGGTCTAGCGAACAATGTTTAACAACACTTTAAACACTTCAACCATAGGACTTTTATGCAAGATAATGGTTGAGATCTTTGGGGGGCACCAACCATGATTTGCGAATTACACGTGGTAAAATCAAACGTGAAACTCCAAATGGCTGCATCCAAAACTTGAATCAAAGTGGGAACCCGAGGTTACAGGTTCCAGAGCTGATGGAGCCAGCACGCAGGCCGGTTTGGGAACATGAACATTAATTCATAATATACATGCAAATAAATACAACATACGCAAATACATACGATATGTATAGCACATGTACTGTGAGTGAACCAAACCAGCACTCAACAACAACACTCAACACTCAACACTCAACAACAACAACGACGACGACGACGACGACGACGACGACGACGACACAACAACAACAACAACAACAACAACAACGCCAACAAGCCAACAAGCCAACAAGCCAACAATCAGGAAATTCATCAAAAAGCCAATAATCAAGAAATTAATAAAAACTAATTAATCCACATAATCCGCAAGTTCATCAACAGAAACGCCTCAACCCAGACCGTGGTAGCTGCCACGGCCCCGCGCCAAGGGCCTTGCACTCGCTGCCCACCAGCACTGTGCCGCCGTGGCACGAGGCACAATGCGCTCCGGACTGGCGAAGCGACATGGAAACGCAGCGTGCTTCGAAACTGCAACAGTACCATGATAGAAGCGCAAATCGATCTATAACGTACATAGGTATCTATGTATACATATATATATATATATATCTATTTAAATGTTTATATACATACATATACATATATATATATATACATATTGTTTAAAAAAAATCTATATGAATCTATATAAATGTATATAGATATACATATATATATATATGTGTGTGATCTATTACAACCTAACTGTTTCTATATCATACGAATTGGGTAATGAGTTGGGCACAACCCCTCTCGACAAGCACTTACTGCGGAGCACTTACTGCGGATGCACATCCGGCTAGTCATCAGGATAACAAGCATTCTGCTAGGATGAACCATGTACGTACGATTCCATCAGAAAATCGACTGTATGAAGCTGAGCATCGGCAAACTGAGCAACTGAAAGACAACTTCTCCACTCTTTGGACCAAGTTATTTGGGTCCGAACTCCGAGGGTCGACTCCCAACTCCCCGGGATGGTCCAAAAGGAGTCTCGCCTTGCGAAGATTCTGTGCCACGCAGGTCTTGCACTTCCTGGTGTCGCAGCCATGAGCCTGGCGAGGGGCTTCCCCTTTTAAGGGGGGCGTCCCGATGGAGGGCGGTGCAATGATAACGAAGAGCAACAAAGGCAAAAAATGGATGTGATTTGTGGATGTTATTTGTGATTCTATGGATGCTATTTAATCATATTATTTGTGGATGTTCATGGATGTTCATGGATGTTCATGGTTGTGGGAATTCTCTGTGGTTGATTGGTGGAAAATGGTGAATCAATGCAAATGGTCAGTAGAAGGTCATGATCAAAATCAGTCTCTATCCTGGTCAATCATGACTGCTAGGGTTTCAGACTCCTAGTGATTAGCAACGGTTCATGATGATCAGTTCATCTCGGGGTTGATTCTTGTATTCAGGACTTCATTCTAAGTCGCTTTCTTAACTCCTCAAACAGTCTTTTACCTAGTAGGAAGCTCATTAGGCTCACTGCCGTGTTCTGGTCCAGTGTTTGCTTTCATCTTTCATCCCTTCATGCTGACCAGTGGCCAATCAAGACCAAAGCCAGTCTTTGAAGGCCCCGGATCACTGTGGATTTGGCGCGAGGGCGAGGGGTCATAGATCCCATAGAATCGTTACAGCACCATTTGATGGAGATGATCAGCATGTAGCTTGATCAAAAAGAGCATGTGCTCCTTTTTTGAGTGTATGGCCCATTGCTATTAGTCACGGCCACTGCATCAACAAGGTCGACTCTCTGGCGGCTGAGGGGTTGGAGATGATCCGGCCACGTGAAATGGAGTGCAGTAGTGACCACATCAATCACCTCTCTACCATCACAAACCGCCATTGACAGTAAGCCGTGATGGCAAGCAATTTGGAAAGAAACTTCTGACTGGCTAACCAACCCTCCACCCCAACCAGACTGACAAATCGCACCTCCAGTATTTGGAATCCCTTCCCCTTGAACCACCCTCCTAAGCCCCTAAGCGTTTGAATATGATCATTACAAAGCATTCTCATCATGGCACGGTCATGTATGGCGATTGTCTCCAAAATGAGTTCACTTTCCAAGTTCAGAAAATCAGTTGATCAATTACCAAATGTTGCCAAGCTGCTCAGTTGGTATATTGGATCAATCGTGGTTTGCCAATATGCAGAATGTTTAGATGTTTCGTATGCCTAATGGTGAAGAAATGACTGTTTCATCAATCTGAATCGATTAGGAATGTTTAATGGTGGTATCGCAGAGACATAATGAAACACAAGTGTTTGTGAAGTTGTTGATCAAAGCTTAATTCAAGGCTACCAACATCGGAAAACTACCAGCAATCATCATCCAGTGAGGATCAGTTCAGACACGACCGTTGAACCCCAGGTAAAACTGCCATGCCAGCTGCCACACTCACCTGTGTCCGTTGCTTTTTGTTGTTTGATGTTTGCTTGTTGGTGGTTGGTCTCCCCTAGTATCAACACGAACCTTGATTCTACACTATTGTAAGCCACCCTTATGAACTTAACTAGTAGTCCTCAATATAAGCAACCATCATCAGCGACCATATCATACTATCATGTGTCAGTCCAAATTTGATACTGTGCGTTGCTGTTTGTTGCTGTGTGTAACGATCTAACCATCATTAGCAATTACAATTATGTTGTGATATATTTGACGATTGATGGTTACCAACGATGGTTTAATCATTGGTGAGCATATGATATGTGATCCCTGCCGTTTATTTCTATATGGCTATGGGTCAAGGGCCCGTAAGACCGGTGCCTGGGACCTGGGCTGCACTCCAACTGTTGGGATCAGGATTCACCATGGCTTCTGGGTGCTTCTCATTCCTCATCCAACGCCGCACCATTCCTCGTCGCGCACCTTGCAGTTGCCGCCGCTGGCATAGTAACCCAAGTGGCAACTGGTGCACTCGTTCTGTTTCTGAGCGCGGCGAGCGGTTGGAACTCTGTTGATACGATGCAGCTGATGGTGCGCGTTAAACAAGTTTGGGATGATTGCAAGGTACCATCATCGCCATGTTTCTGCCGTTTAAAAAAGACAGTGGATTTGAGGCTACTGCCTGGACGTTGCCGAGAAGCGGCCACGCTCACATAGGCGGCATAAAACCAGGAATTCTGGACACCGAAACTGCGACATTAAAAACCTTCAGGACTTTGCCATCTTTCTGCCTCTGCTGGATATGCTTCCTCCAATCAATAGTGTAAGCTTGTGATGAAGTCACCTCATGATAAAAAATGCATACCCCACTGCAAAAAGTCAAGATGGATATTGGACATCATAGGAAGCACGTATCGACAATCCTTGTTCAATTCTTCAGGATGCACATCCTATGCACGTCGATTCGTTTTGTGATTCTCCTTAGTCGCTTTGGTTTCCCTATTCTGTCGGGTGTTCACCCTTGATCAGTACACCCGCTACAGGTGATGACATACCTCTTGTGCCGCACCTCTAGCCGCAGTCACAAGGTAGTAGCCACCAAGGTATAAACCAACTCAGCGCACTTGTTATCCGTTCCAGCTGAGTTGGTTTAACCATTCTTGACCCCTGTGATCCATTTCGTGCTTGGCCGTCGTTTCTCTGATATATCTGATATATAGTTTGTCATATCATAAATCTACAGATTTGTTCATCGTGTTCATACATACCAACTATGAACCAACTATACTGACCCACCATTTATAGCTGGTCATATCATATAGTTTGTTCAGCCCGTTCTTACGCCATGTTTAGCCACAGCAAAGGTTCCAAAAACTCCGGCAGTTCTGCTTCCCAAGTTCCGTGCCTTGCGCTGGGAAAAGGGAGGGCAGCCCTTGCAGGTGCCTCCGCATTTGAAAACCTCAGCTGCGCCACGCAGTGCCGCTAAGCAGTGCCGCCAAGGGATTCGGGGCGGCCCAAACCGCGGTTCCGTCTGGGAGGCTAGGACCATCCAACAACAGCTGAGCACAACAGTAGAGTGGCAGAGTATGAAACCTGTTGATATATACTTATTTAGATTTAGTATATACAAGGTATTACAACCGTGGCAGGGTATTACTATAGCCAGCATTCTTTATACCAATGTGGACACCTTTGTGTACAACAATATTGGCAACAGAATGGCACAATAGGATTGTTTAAGAACAAAAACGCTGGCTTGGCAGGTAAACAACCTATTAGCCAACAGGTAGTACATTGGCAGGGAGATTACCAACAACATGTAGCAACAATTCCAATCTTAAACAAAATGATTACCACAAGTGTACAAGACCGATAACGAATGCAACAATTGAGCGCTTTCCAGGGAAGCTACACTTTGAAGAGTGGTTCAAAAAAATCAAAACATCAATGAGAGTACCCTGCCTCTCACACGGCGCATGTCGATACCAGCCACCCAAATAATCGGTAGCAGTCTCTGACTTTTTCAGATTGGTGGTGTAAGTGCTAATCCTAAAACAAGGAGTATTTGGACATCTCGGATGTGCTCACCAATGACAGCCATGTGTGATGATCACTAGCAACAACGACCGAGGATACCATACTGAGCCGTACTGGTTTTGACCACCCAATCAGTATTTTTTTAAGCCGTGTGGCTACCCCCAAATCACACTCGTTGTACCATGGATAAGCGAGGCCAGCCCGCCCGTTTGCTACGCAAAGTAAAACTCAAGGCCACCCTCGCAAAAATTACCCTTCGTAATTACTTTGAAATCATGTGTGCTCTACCACCTTAAATGTTTCAGGAGTCGCGGACGGTGGTTTCACAAAAATTCAAATCTGAATGAAATCCCAATTGACTCGATTGAATGAACTGTTTGTGTTCCCATTTGCCCGGGATGGACCGGCGGTGTACAGACATATCCAGCGCAGAATCATAATCCTGTTTTTTTTGAAATATACGCGTCCAAGGTGAACTGGAGTGCATATTCCGACATCCACACCCAAAAAAGTATACAGTCCGAACAACTTGGCCAAATGGGCAACCAAGGTTTGTGTCAATGAACTTCTCGGCTAGAAACGAGGTGATGGATTCATTAGTAAGGGGGTGCCTCCATGATTTTTGAAACATATTTTTCTAAGCGAACCAAACAAATTTCACACACTTCTACGTGTACCTCCTGGCTTCACAACTCCCAAGAATTCCCCGGTCCTGGTAAACGCTGAAGAAGGTGTCGGACCAAGTGCTTGGGAGCTCGTCACCATCCTGATTTAGACCCGGAAGAAAACATGTTCGTTTTCCTTTTCGGGGGATGAAGAACTGAAGAATTCATGGCCTTGTTGTGGATGCGGCGACAACATCATCCTGAGTCTGTCATATTCCTTGCAGCTATTTGAGTTCAACGCGTATGCATGAACGGGAACGGAAAAAATCTATGCAACACGCATCATGCGATATGTAGGAAAAAACAACAAATGCTTCTTTGCAGCAGCATGCAGCAACAGGAGGCACACTTGTGCCTGTATGCGCGTAGATGTACATAGTTACACTACAACTATGTTCTCTATACACTTACGGGTTTAGAGTCATATGTCATACCATTTGTATGCCCTCTTGTGCGTCTGAGCAAAACCAGAGCATCGCCTAGTTACGCGCACGGTTCTTGATTGACTGACTTAGTACAAAAATTTCAACGCATGCAATCACAAAGAAGGATGTGTGCATTTGTACGCGGGATGAAGGAATAGCAATCTTCGGCCACGAAAAGGCTTTTTCAAGTTTCGCGAAGACTATGTTTAACTTTCGCAGCGTCAACTTGGTCTTCTTAGGCCTGCAAAAGAAAGGCTGTCAGCCTTGGGTAACAATATATTGGCTTGGCAATCAGACTACAAATCAGCAATGGTTCTGTCTTCGGTCACCTTTTCTTCACACACCTTATCTGTCCATCTCAGGATCTTCGCAAACAGTTTTGGCTTCATAGAGGGCACGCTTGGCTATCCTTGCTTTTGCCCCAGCCTTGGCGAAACTTTCGCCAAACTTTCGCGACATGTTTCGAAACGTTGGGAATCCATCAGGGCTTGCATTGCTTTGGATTTATCTTCCAGTGGGAGAACCTAGTACCACTCAAAAGCTTACAAGCCAAAAGCCACTAAACGATATTTGTTCTTATAATACCCGACAGAATTGACTTTCGCAAAAACTTTCGTCAGAAAGAAATCTCCTTTCGCGAGTTCAAAAAAATCTTGGCAAACCCTAGTTCGTGACATGAAAAGGTATCGAAAGCTGAAATCCTTACAAGGACCTTTTGAACGTCTCCCATAAATATACATATATACATATATATATATATATTGTATAAATATATCTATATATATATATATTGTATAAATATCTATATATATATATATATGATATATTATATGTATGTAGATGTTTCTTGGCAAATTGGTCCAACCATGTACTGGTACCTCTGCTGCACATCCCCAAATCAAGCGGAACGTTCACTGAAGCAGTTTGGGTCTTGACCCATACCCACATGTATAGCATATGTACAATGTATGTGTGTATGTCCTTACAGATATGGCCGTGGGTCAATCTCCATTAATCCATATGAGCCAATCAAAATGAGATTATCACCATTGATTGACCCGACATATGAATGAGTCAGGATCAATTGAGGCGACATTGCCAACTATCCTAAAACATCAGTCCCCCAAGAAAACGATTGCATAAATGCTAATAATGTCAATGAACCACATCCGGATCGAATCATCACACATATGAGGAGTCATAAGCATATGAACACTAAATTGTCATTAAGCAGCTGCCATTGGTTGCTGGTGGCTCTTAGTCACTCCAACTACTGCTGCGTTGTTCGCCAACCTGCAGACTGATTCCCATGAATGCTGCACCAATGGCATACAACTAGCCATGGTAAATATATGTACAGTAAATATTGATTTGCAGCAAATATCGACAATGAATTGTGGTTGTTGATTGATCCAAGCACTATCAATCCAACTATAGCGCTTGTACAATCTAACCAACCCATGTCAAGGATCATCATCAATCATCATCAGTCATCAACATAAGGCATCCATAGAATTCTATAGTTGGATTCGTCAAGAACCACTCTGGAACTACCCCGAAATTTCTATTCTTGGTGACTAGGGCACTTATCTACCGAGTTTGGATCAGTTGTTATATCTCCAGTACCAATTGGATGACATGTCCAGCCTTCAATGGCGATGGCCGCTATCATTAGTATTTTCCCATGAGCCATCATCATGGATCACAACATTCATAACCAATATTGGTGAGTCTTGACCATTGGTAGTGGCAATCTTTGAGCATTGACCATCAAGGATCACTAGTACCATCAAGATCGAATCTTTGAACTTATACGATAAATACATGACTACTACATATTAACAAATACTATTACAGTAATGATGTATTGCAGTAAATAGATACTACATTAAACCAATATTAACAATATGAATACCATCAATATCCACTGTATCCATCAACATTTCTCGTATCCAATATAAAGAATGAACATCCAATGAATTTATCCATATATTCATACCATATTAATCCTCCGGTATACATCTCAATCATCTCCTGTTGACCGGTGGCTGCTGTGTAACAACGACGCGGTGGCCCGACGCGGTGGCCGGCGCCTTGACACCGGAGCGATCCACCGCACCGTTGTTGCGCAGCGCGACGAAGCCTCGGTGGCCATGGGGATCCGCACTGCCGTTGGGTGATGGAAAAGTGGGTGGTGAGTGGAAAATGATAACCATCTCATGGTGGTTAATGCTTAGTACTAATGGTTATTAATAATAGTTGATAAAATAATGGTTAGCCATCTCATGGTGGCCATGGCTTGCAATGATTGGGTTTTGATAGTTGAAAAATCAGTGGTCACTGGTTGATTGGAAGGTATCTTTCATCACGATTTCAAATTATCACACGCGTGATATACCAAGCAATGAGAGGAGTGTTCCCAGCGATGGACGAGCGCAGGGCATTGTTGTCGGATACTAAACAGGTATTGTCATCCATTCCATTGGTGATGGTTGGCAATCAACCCCTATTGTCGGTCAGCTGGTTAACAATATGGCTGTGGGTCAATTCCCTGTACCCCTGGTGAACATCCACAAATGGACAAACTAGTCTTAGTTGGGATGTTCATACACCCCATTTTTGGATGGTTCACACTGACGCACGGCCATATTGGTAACCAGTTAAGGTTGAATTCCTATCAGAATGACCAACAACTATAGCCATTTTTAGTTTTGATTCAGCAATGTGTTGGCATGGCTGTCAACCATTGTTGACAATTCACGGTCCCATGATAAAGCCGCATAAACATCATGAATAACTGAATAATTCACTGCTAAGTATTCGTCATTAATCATGGCCATTGTCATGAACAATCATTCATCATTCATCATCTACAGTTTTTACTCTCATCATCATATTATTAATGGTCAACGGTTGTTATCAATGGTCAATGCTTTTCTATTCTCATGATCAATGATTATTCATCAATGATTGCCCATTTTCAATTAAGCATCATCCTCAAGCATCTCACATCACCAGCTGGTCAGGAAAAACCCGCGGCATGCCCGATCCAACGGCTGTGCTGGGTGCGGGCGGGCTTCTCCCCAAGCACCAAGTGGGGATATGATTCGAAACTATTCGTAACTGTGACTAGGATGATTTATCAATGATGGGGATATCATCCTAATACATCCTAATGGTCACGAATTAAAACGGCTTTGTAATCCTTGGGCTGTCATGAATGACCGTGGATAAGAATGGTTCATCTAATGGTTGCTGAGAACCGCGGTTGAGAATAGCCTATAGTTCTACATATAAGCTACCAACCCCCATACTGGCATGACAACGTTGGTCAATGATTCTTTCAAACTCTGCTAGCACTGGTTGATAATCGGTTAAGAATCTTGATTCTGAACAGCACCACGTCACCAGCCCTTGGGTACTCTTTCCAGCCACTCAGTTTGCTGGTGTGTCTCATGATGTTCTTTTTGACGAGCATAAGCATGTAAGAGTTCACGCGTCAAAACAAACACATTCACTATGGACTATGTTGCATACACATGCATGTACCCTATACACGCGTACACATATGCATTCAGAGTGTTACAGTACTGCATGATATCTCGAACACGAGAGGCTGTGTTTTGTTTGAACATGTCCATCTAAGTTTACCAGGGAAATCTAAACTCGCTACACGCAATTGCGCGACAGTTGTTGAAAAGAACAATAGCAAAACTACAAACAATGATACAGTCTTGCAATGGACAGACTTGGATATCCGACATAACCATTGATACGTCTTGCAAGCATCATTGTAGAACCATTGTTGCCTACACACTTTATGACTTTATGAAGCTTTATCATCATCAACCATTCACATCTCAGCATTCGGAAATCACCACTCCAAATGCTGATCAGTACCAAGCTATGGATCAGCAATTGTTTCCTTCATGTGAACTCGTATCACCCTCAGATCCACAGGATGACGCCAGATCAAGTGGCAGTGGCTCAAAACCCTGTACCCTCCCCATCATTAATCATTGTTTTCCTTGTCATTGTTGGTGATTATCCCCCATGAAATTGGTTGGTTAGTGTTGACCCATGGCCATGTGAACTCGTATCACAGTCAGATCCACAGGATGACAACAGATCGAGTGACGGTTGTACTTCGCGTTGTGAAGCGCGATCCTTCCAGCACCCGCGTCCACCACAGTCCAACGGCCCTGGCGCCGTGGTCGACTGGAACGGGGCTGGTAGTGACGTCATCTTGGAACACTGCGATGGGTGGTCGCCTTACCCATTGGATCCTATCAGTCAGCATTAATCAACCAATTAGTAAGTATTAGTCAAGCAAATTAGAATGTGATTGGATCCGGTTACTAAGCCTTCACCACATTGGAAACCACTAACCACTGGTAAGCATTCGTCAAACCTTGGTTTTCCCCAATTCCTAACCATGGCGTCCAAGTTACCATTGGGGTCAGAAGCCGTGACTGGGGTTGTACCACCATTGAACCACGTCAATGGGCTGGTAGATGCATCATACATTTGGCATCTGGCACTGTAACTATGCGAATCTTCATTCATCCGTACAGCTTCGAGAGTTGTTTGCTATCTGTATGTTTGTATGAAAATATTTGCATCAAAACAAATATATATATATATATATATATATACAACGACGACCTCAGGTTATCCCCCTAGGTACCAAGATTTCACCCTCAGTACATGCACGGATTCACAGAGTCTCGTCCCGCTAACGATGGTGGTACCCACACCACTCTGTGTTGGTTTCGTCCTTCGGTGGGCCGGCACCCACGGCGGACTCATCAGAAGCCACCTCCCTGTCCCATTGCCGGTAAATAGGACACCACCCTCAACTTTCGGCTGTTAAAGCTCCTTAGGGGTGGATGCGCAGCGGGCCTGCGCTAGGACTACTTGTTGCCCAGGTACGAGGGCTGGCCAAACCCCCGGGCGCACGGGCAGCTGGGACTGCCCTCCATTGCATACACTAGCACCCGATGCGGTCAAGAAATGACCGCATCTTGTTCAGAGGGTTGCCGCGATCGCACCCTCTGAACGTCTGAACCCACTTGAACTGCTCCGCTTCCGGCATTCCCGTTTCCTGTCGAAAGGCACTATCAACCGCGCCGGCCACGTCCGTTACGCAAATCGAATAGCGCCTGTCGACAAGCTCCTGGTACTGCCTAATGCTCTCCTCAACAAGCTCCGCATTCGCGTTCGCATAGTAATTCCACTGCGAATCCTTGTATGCCTGGTGCGCTCCTTTCACCTCTTCACGGCTGCAACAACCTCTGTGGTACTGGAACATCGCCGAAAAATACCAAAACATCACAGCCGAACACACCGTGTTGCACATCAACGATAACGCCTTTACTGCACCAGCAACACTCCGTGAATGTGAGACATCAAATGACACCTGACTCCCAACAAAAGTCTTCTTCGGCTTCGGCAGCCAAGCGCTTTGGCCTTTCCTGAAGACAAAAATCTTCGAGCAGAACTCAATCCGCCCGTTGGTTGGCACGAGGGCCTTGTCAAGCGTCACCTCACCGCTGGGCCCTTGTGGCTCGATCCGGAATCCGAGCTCCTTGTACTTCGAAAAGAAATCTCTCCCGAATGCAGCAATCTCAGGCTTGGTACCCGAGGCGTAACCAAGCAGCTGCAGCAGGAACTTCGAAAAAAATTGCTCTCCGTCGTCGCCCTCGGCAATGATATCGAACAAATCTCCCACGCCTGCAAAATAATCGGAGATGATCTTGCAGATGGCCTTGTCCTTCATGCCCTTCTCACGGAGTAACATCACGATGCATGCCAAAAATGCACACATATTCGTGATGTAATTCAACACGGATGTGCCCCGATCTCCTGATTCTCTGATCTTTTCATCGACCACACGCTGAATGGTCGCGGACAGCTTCTCACCTTCACGGCTAGCCATCGCATCTTTCGTGAGGCCACAAGCCTGAATCAAATGACCCACAAGATTGTTGAGCAAACTCTTCTCAATCTCTGTGCGGATGTCTCGACCGAGGGATCCATCGAAAGCACCGAAGTCCAAACTCGATGTGTACTCGAACTTTTCGGCCATTTTCCTCATGCGCCTACACAGTCCGAACATCGATGTGTGCTTTATGGAGCGATTTTCGAAAAATGGAGTGTTGAACAACAAGTCCTCAAGGATGGCCGCGTCAAACAAATGTGTGACCACAGCTCTTGGACCCCCTCGAGGATCAAGCGAGGTTTCTGCTTTGAAAGGGTCTCATTGGGCTTGACATGGCCCTGCTTCTTGAGCTTCACCCCTTGGTCCAAGCCAGCTGACCTCAATGTTGACATAAACATCTCCTCGCTCCACTTCGATGACTTGAACTGCTGTGGCACAGTTCTCAGGCGCTCATGGATGTCGTCGATAATCCCGTTCGTGACAGCATTTTTCATCACGCTCACCTTGAGCAAAGACATCACCATCTGCAAAGCTCCTTTTCCCTTGGAACTCACACTTCCAATGCCTTCATCGAACTTGAAATGACGATCCGTGCACGCCCTCAAAGAATTCGCCAAGGACTTTCTTGGAGGGTCAGGCTGGTTACTGTAAGTAGATGCGCAACTTAGTAAGTAGGTAGGCCACTTAATAAGTACTTAATGAACTTAACGGTAAGGAAAATTGTGGAAACACAAAATGGCGCCAGGGAAAATTGTGGAAACACAAAATGGCGCGTGGGAAAAATTGTGGAAACGCAAAATGGCACTTGGGAAAATTGCCGAAACACAAAATGTCCTAAGTATACTTATCCCATTTATTTCACTTATGTATAAGTAGCTTAAGTAGCTTATGCTGGATAACCTTAAGTGGCACAAGTGGAAGAAGTCACTTACATAAGTAGGGTTCATAAATAAGATAACTGGAGCTATCTATCAGAAGTACTTATAACACATAGTAAGTACATAATCTTAAATCATAATATTGATTAAGTTCAATAAGTATGAGGTTTCTACTTATTATAGAAAATCCGCTTAAAAAGCATATTTCTTGAACTTAAAACCTAATTAAGAAGGTTCTTAAGTAGGATTGTAAGTGGAATCAGCATCATTTCTACTTACTAAGCAGCCTGACCCTCCAAGTACCCGCAATACAAACGCCATTGATGGACCCGTTGGTCAACTCTCGTGGACCAATGACGCGATACTGCCTAAGGACACCATGATCATCACCGTCATGCAAATATGAGCCTCCATCTGCATCGTCCTCCGATGCATATCCATCTCGTAAAGGCTCTGCTTCGTCTTCTTCTGATCATCCGCACGACTTGTGACTGTCACAGTGCCTCCCCGAACCTTCACACTCCCGGCAATGTCGACGGCTGCAGGATCCCCAATGACGCCTGCAACCTCCAAACCCGGTGGTGGGTCGAGGACGAACCCGACGCTCCCATCTCCTCCTGATTTCAATGCCGGAGCGCTCATGCCCTCAAAGGGTTCAGAGGTAGTCTCCTCAGTTGCGGCAAACTCAGTCGCCAAATGGCCAGGACCATCCTCCTCCTGAGAATGAAAACCATCGTTGGTGTAATCACACTCATTTCCATCAACGAAGTTGCTGTCGGTGCGAAACAAAATCGTACCCGGTACTTCCGATGACGATGGAGCACTTCGCATGAACGGACCCTGCGCATTGCGCATGGCATTCACCAATGGTTCATAAGTGCTCGCAGTAGTGATTGATGAAGAAGGACTTGCACCCAACTCGCGCTCGTTGGAATCACCTTCAACATCATCTGCCTCCCCCTGAAGCAGATCAACGATTTCGCCGCCTTCAGAGTTCCCAATCGAGTACGATGTGGCACGACGAGCTTTGCCCACTTCATAGGTTCCCACTTCATAACCATCGCAACGTGGACATGAGCCATGACCGTGTCTGCTTTCGAAAAAGCGTAAGTCTCAGTGATATTCCCCACCTTGTTGCAAAAAGCATACGCATCAATACTAGACGCGCGGTCCTCTTTGTTGTCTTGTCGGAGCAACTGTACATTGATCTGCCCAATCAGATCATTGTCAACCCAGACAACAGCAAGGCCCCCCATCGGGCGGTGAATATACGTCCTCTCACATCCGATCTGGCTCAATGCCCACTGACCCAATTGGTACGATGTGGGATGCAAAAGGCTGTGCTTCTCGCAAGGGCGCGCGTAGATGAGGATGGGAGTCCCCCCTTCGCTGCGACACAAATACCCTCGCTCGTGCCAACAATGTAGACACTTGCATTGACCACTCTCAGAAATAGCCCTATACGGCAATCGCTCCTCAAGTGTATCGTGCATGCACGCCATTTGCCCTTCGCGTGTGCCAAAGACCCGCTCTGCCACGAAACCCCCAAGTGTATGGGGGATCGATGCATAGTACTCAATCAAATCAACAGCAAAATTGGTCGTTGCCAAACCCCTCTTGCTGAAGCTGTCGGATGATCGCGTCACGACAGGTAGCCATTTTGCGCTGGGGGAACCGGCGCCGGAAGTCTCAAGAATGTTGTGCAAGCTTGAGCCAAAATGGCTACCATATATGTATAATCATATATAATCAATCGCATATGGCATTTGTATATATATTTGTATATCTATATATATATATGTGTGTATGTATATACATATATATGCTCATATGTCGCCTGTCATGAGACCAAAACAACAAAAGCATCGGTTAAGTCATTGTTCAATTGTGCTTGGCATCGGTGCAGTAGGCCATAGACATACTAGCTGATATGCGACCAACAGCCCTCATCAACTATCATTTGCGGATGTCACTCGTAGCCAACCATTACAAGTGGATATAAGTGGTCTTTTCTCACCACCATGAACGGTTGATCTCTCAGAAGGATTACCCTATAAACTTACGCACCAATACATACCACATTAATCACACCAACGTGGCTGTAAACCATCATCTTTTCCCATCAATGAGTGTCGGTAGACATTAGCCAACACTTGCTAACCTGGCTTCTTAGCCGCCATTGGTAACCATGGGTTGTTATTCCCAATTCTTGAGGAAAACACTTTTACCCCATATCACCCCTATCAACCATCAATCAACCATCCATCAAACTAAAATTCTGGAGGCCAACCATGAACCACTTTGATCCATTCGGGAGGTTATACTAGCTACAACAACGACCATCACTTACTATTGGTATTCTGATACCGCTGTGGGTCAATACCCTGCACCCCTTGTGAACACCTCATAGATGACCAAACTAGTCCAACTGTTGGGATGTTCACCAAACCAACAGCTGGTTGATTAAGTTTTATGCATTTCCATATTAAACTACGATTTCACCATCATCTATTACCACGTGTTGGTTGTATCAGTCACAACCATCAACCAGCATCAACCATCATCAGTCACCATCGTGTGCGGGCTATATCACTTACAACA
Source organism: Symbiodinium kawagutii (assembly GCA_009767595.1). Taxonomy (NCBI): domain Eukaryota; class Dinophyceae; order Suessiales; family Symbiodiniaceae; genus Symbiodinium; species Symbiodinium kawagutii. The sequence goes on from VSDK01000008.1 coordinate 49,774, forward strand.
AGGTGCCCCATAGTTGTCAGCTGGTTAAGAAGCCATTTGAAAGCTAGTTATACCGACCATTTGCTCGGGAGTTACCCTAGTTATAAGGCAACTTAGCTAATGTTTGGGGGGCCGCCTTGAACCACCCATCATCAACCACCACCATTTACCACTGTCGGCTGGTTCGACCTCATAACCATCACAGTCATTGAACCACCATTAACCTACCACTTAATCACCTTTTGACCACCATGATCAGTTAGACTTAAATCATCAACCACCATCATGTACCCGCTCAACCACCAACACTTCATCACCTGTTGACCACCATGATCAGTTACGAAACCTTTCCTCATCGTCCAGCCGCGTCTTGCGGTCCACGTCCTGCGAACGGTTGTTGGGTGGGGTCGAGTCCCCCCTGGAAACAAAGCAGCGGGAGGATGCTCGCAGAACAATAAACTAAACCATACGAATTTGGTTTCATTAGTTCAAATGCTTTGCTTGCTTCAATTGGTTCTAACAATCAACAAACCAGCATCTAGCAACCTAGGGAAACTATGAGAAGCTGAGTTCCAATGGTGAACATGTACAAAAGAACCTAGAAACGACTTTTGCTGGTAGCTATAATAGACACTACTGAGAAAGCTTAACACCGGCGGGCTAACAGTTGAGAAGGGTTCGTATTGATTCATAAAGGTTGGAAATGGCTGACAATGACTTTATAATCTATGATGGTGTGAAATTGGCAGCAAATCGAGTCAGCGCAGCAGTCCAACAGCACGCGTTTTCAATGCGTCACGAGCCGGAAGGCTCTCAAAGGGCGCCCTGGAGCCAAATGGCCACAGATCGAGTACATGGCTATACCAACTCACGGGGCACCTTGCGTTGTGCAAGGGTCTGTACTTTGTAAAAATTGGTCTTCAAGACCTTCAAGATGAAATCAGGTCGCATGCTCTTTGTGAGCGCGTCAGACAACATGGTGGCTGCGCTGATCCACCGTACGTCATCTCCTCCTGGATAGGTCCAAGTCTTGGTACCTTGCTCGTCCACGAGTGATTCACGGATCGAGGCAAGTTCGACGGCCAATCGCTTGTCAGCTGTCTTGCCAGGAACCTCGCTGAGCAAGTGGTCCACTAGGGAACGGCAATCAGACAATGCCAAGTGGGCAATGTGTTGCCTTGCCTGGGCTTCCCATTGACGATAGTCGGATATTTTTCCTCCGAGCTCAGCAATCACTCCTCGAATTCGATCGCCTGCTTCGAGGCCTGCCTG
>VSDK01000008.1:57237-70734 GCA_009767595.1 Symbiodinium kawagutii
CCTTGGATGCTACAGGTCCCATTCGCTAGATTCTTCACCAAGCCTAAGTGGGTCTGGGCATGAAGGCTCAACAACAAAGGGGTATCACCTGTTGTGAGCTGGTGGCTCTCCATCACACCATTCAGGATCTCGCCATCCAGAAAACGAAGTGCAAATGGAAATGATTGTAACCCTTCAGTTGAAGTGCCATTGGGTCCCAAACCAGTGAACGTCTTGGTGGCCGATTCATCAAGGATCATGTTGTAACCTTTGTTACGTAGCTTGGTCTCAGCCATGGTGGCCCATTTACGAGAATGGCACGAGGCATTGCAGCCTTCGTCCAACACAGCATAAACGTCGGGATCATTCATGTCATACATGTCCTTGGCTACATGGGTCAAGTGGACGATACCATCGGACATGCTGGGGGTCTCTTCACCATGCAGACACATAGCCATGTAACCGGTGGGAGAGTCTCCCGGGATCTCTCCACCCAGCATGGAAAATGAGTCCTCATCCAAGACGTTGTTGGCTGCTTGGCTCAGCCACTCGTGGAGCTTTGCACGTGTCACCGCCTCGGATTGCGAGTTGGAGGCAACCAAACCGGTGAACTCTTGTAGGATGTTTTCTATTTGTTGTGGTGATAGTTCTGGGGATTCATCTTCAACTTCTTCTTCAACAACTCTTGCCCTCACAGGGTCAGTGGATTGAACCTTCTTACTGATCTCAACTCGTCCTTTGTGCATGTCCATGGGCATCTCATCAACGAAGGACAAACACTGTTTGCAGAAGGTACGACGAACCGAACGACTGGAACCTCTGTGATCAATTTCTGCATGTGGGCATGTGTCGGCTGTGTACTGGGCAACTAGATCACGTCTCTTGGTCTCGACGTGTCCACATGTGAGGCATGTCAATCTGATGGTATACCCAGTGGATCCCTTCTTGGAAAGGTCTCTGCATTCCCTACATTTCTGTGGTAAAGGTGGATTCGGGGGAGCTCGGGATACCTTGGAACCGGGTACCGGTGCTGGTGGTGGTTCCACAGGCTCATATCTCATGACCACTTGATCACCATCAATGATGAAGTACTGGTCGACCCAACGGATGTACTCAATGTAGTATGGGCTCTTGGCTGAATTGTTCTTGGCCCAGTGGTAGAAATCACGGTGTCGGTGCAACAGGGTCCAGAATGTCTTTCCCTTGAACTGCCCAATGGGAAACTTGTTACCACTACCGGCAGGTCTGAGTTGTGGGTCCAACGATTCAACGACAACATCCCCAGCACCACTCCCTCGAGCAACCGACGGTCGAGCTGGGGAGGCGCTTGGCTTGGCACTTGCTTTCACTGCCATGTTAGCTACCGGAGTCTTCGATGTCGAAGCTCCAACATAGACACCTTCATCATCAGAAGACTCTGACATCATCGCGATGTTTGCCATTGGTGCCTGGGGTTTCTTGACCGGCGGGTTACCAGGTTTCGACGGGGCGTTGGGGATTTTACACTCTGGGTCTCCTGCCCAATGCCCATAGCCACCGCAACGGAGGCACTTGGACTTCTTCTTGAGTTCTACCAACTTGGCCCTGCGTTGTTCAATACTCAAATGAGAACGGGCAACCTTGCCCTTGCCTTTGCCCTTGAACTTACCTTTTCCCTTGCCCTTGGCCTTGCCAAAGGCTGCGTGTGCGGCAAGTTGCAGTTGGATGGCATCACCTACTGCCCTCTCATCAGCATCATTCATGTCCAGCATGCCGTTGAGTGCAATTGCTTCTTCTTCATCTACATCATCCCAGTAATCATACTCATCCTCCTCAGGGTCTTGTTCCTGTTCATGTTCCTCGATACCTCCTAACATCGTAGTCTTCTTCATCATCACCCTGCCAGGGTTGATACTCTTCCCATTCGTTGCAGTAGAAACCATCATTCACGGCTGCATTGTAGGCACGGGGGTATCCAGAGATCTTGCCTGAGGGTTTTCCTTTTCCTTTCCCTTTGAAGGGGGTTCCTTTTCCTTTTCCCGACTGGGTTTGTGTCCAGGAACGAGAACCTTCCCTCAGATGCACTCCGCTGTAGTGCTCTATCAGGATTTGTGAGATGGAGTCAAACGATTTGTCAGTGGAACATGCCTTGACCACCAGGATCTCTTGGCGAGAGAGTCCTGACAACTCCAACATGAGCTCAGTGCGGAGAGCTTCACCTAGGGATACTGAGGGGTCGAGTTCCTGCAACATACGCCACCATCGGCCTCTTCTCTGGACGTAACTCAACATGCTTTCTGATTGTTGCCTGGCCAATGGACCCTGGTGACGTTGACCTGCACGAAACAATTCTTTCGCCTCTTCCTGGGCGCGTGGGAAAACAAAGGCTCGAATCTTGCTCACTAACATGGCCAGCCCTCCGGGCTTGGTGATTTCCTCAAGGCCTAAGTCTCTAGCAATCAGGAAGGCGTCGCCGCGCAGGCCCTCGACGACCTTGTTGACGAGCGGGGCCCAGTCCACATCGCTGGATCCGGGCTTCACGCTCTTCGTCACTGGCTGTGACTTGGCTGTCTTCGGAGTCTCAGGTCCGAAGGGAAGTTCTTCACCCTCTTCCTGAGCTCCTTCAGCAGCGGGATCAGGAGGCGGCTCCTGAGCTTCAAGCTTAGCTGCCTCAGCATCAGACGCAGCTTTCGCTGTCGACTGAACTTTGGACTCATGCAGCTTGATGCGTAACATCGTCCGGAACTCCCAGTCGTGAAACGACTGAGGATCTCCATGATAGATGTATGATCCGGACTTCGTCTCCAACGGAGTACTGTTGTGGGAGGCATAGCCGTAGCGTAAGCCAGCCACAGACATTTCGACGGTTCTCGGACGAGGTGCGTCCCAAACGGATCGCCCTCAGGAGAAGTGGGTAGCCTATCCCAGGTCTACCGATTGCAAGCGAGGATGGTGGGGGTATCACACGCTAAGATTTCAACGGAGTTGAAGTTTGCACAGTGGGGTCCTGGATCTGCCTGCGTACCTGACGAGTCGGGTAGCGAACCCGCTCCGCTACCAATGTGAAATTGGCAGCAAATCGAGTCAGCGCAGCAGTCCAACAGCACGCGTTTTCAATGCGTCACGAGCCGGAAGGCTCTCAAAGGGCGCCCTGGAGCCAAATGGCCACAGATCGAGTACATGGCTATACCAACCACAGGGAGAATTCACAATGGTTAAAGCAGTGGGGAGGACAACCAAGTATAGCCAACTATTCCGGTTGGTGGTTGAGCTATTGCCAGTGGATGTTGGTCAACTGGCAATCTTGGGTAGGCTTACCTAAAGTCCTTAAACCACCAACTACAATGACAATAATCAATTAAGCATCATGTCAACATGATTCACTACTGGTTTACAATGAGTTGACCACTCAGTTGTAAGATGTTTCACAACAACAAGACAGAGCTAAGCCAACTGGGGAATTGAGCTACTAGAATGCCTCACTAGAATGCTACGGGTTGAGCCCCAGCGACTAAGCCATGGATTCTTCATCGAGAATTGCACTCATAGAACCTCGCAAATGCAACCATGAAGCAGCGTCTAAACCTCTGGATTGATTCTCTGTATTCGGCCAGTGGATCCCTACCTACGATGATTTCTTATTCAGCTAGTCTTGCAATGCTGTCAGGAAAACCCAACCACAGTACTTGAGACGATCCTGCAGCATGTCCCACGATTCTTTTCCTCGCTTCAGATGGGCGGTTTGTTCAGTGCCGCATCAGGACGCTGTGGGCACATCTTGGCAGCAATCTGAGCCCAGCGATTGTTTTTTTCTATCCTGGGCTCGCAGCCGGAAATCGTGCTTCGGCTGACTCGATTGAAGGCGGTGTCCGGCACCTTGCTTGCAGCATTCGACTAAATAGCTGAAAGGCATCTTCAAAGTGGTAAACAGGGTCCCAAATGCAATGACCACCGTCAACCAAAGTGACCGAGAGGTCTGCACTCCATGCATGAATCGTGGCTTGGATCCCAGTGTGCGTTGCAGTCGTTGTTTTTGTCATTTGCGTCTCCTTGTTTCGTTCCTTTGCCAACCACCAGAGATCTCGCCAGCACACGGCACCATCATCGTCTTTCCCAGCGTATGTCCAAACAGGAAGCCCGCCCAGTTCACTCAAAATCTTCGCCACCTGCTTCCAGGCACCCTCCTCCCAGGCACATTTCGCAGCCATAGGTGCAGCAGAAGCCAATCGTGAACCGAAAAGGCACGCTAAACTCCACACTGCCTGTCCCCCCATGGATTGTCCTGTGATGTGAAGTCGTGCAGGATCAAATTTCTGTTCACCTGCTTCCGCTCGAAGGGCTTGCAGAGCGGAAATGAAAAAATCCCAAGTGATTTCTGGATCGAAGCACTTCACGTAATGGACCTCGTTGTAGAAGCGATCTTTCTTCGTCCGATGAGGATTTGGATGCACTATTGGTTCCTCAACCGAACCAAATGGAGCAATGACGATGAAGTTCTCCCGAATAGTCTGGTTCTTGCTCACAAGCTTTTGGACATCCCACCAAAGACTTTCAGGGTAAATGTACGTCAAGGCACCGTGCAGGAAAAGAAGAACCGGCAGGGAATTCCCTCCAGGATCATGCAACAGGTAGTGCTGCACGGTACCACTCCTCAATCGCACGAATCGAAAAGAAGCTGCTGGCACGCCAGCACAATGCCACGTTTTTGCATGTGTCTTCAACCCTTGCTCACAGTGTTTGCAGCAGTGCGTGTAAGAATAAATCTCGTGTTTCTCCGGATGAGGATGTCCTTTTCGCGCAAGGCCAGTGACCATGAGATCGCATCCTGGACAAGGAAACCATCTTTCCGAAAGCATATGCTTTCTGGAACTGGCCACATGGGCTGATCCGACAAAATTTGAGCCAGCTTGAACTAAGGAAGTGCTGCATTTGTGGCGAATGAGAACACAATCCAGAGGACATTCTGCTCAGTTTATAGGCTAAAAGATGAGCGAATAATCAATAACTGATACTAATAGATGTTAAAATATCAATGTCATCTTTTGAGTTTTATGTTGCTCAGTTTATAGACCGAGTCTGCAAGGGACTAGTCAATAACTGATGTTCTCCGTGTAGATCAATGGCTGGTAACTCTGCCACTTGGGCCAGCCCACGGGTGTAACACTACCGTTTAGCCAATGGTTCAATTAACTACTTAGCGCATCATTGGCTAAACCATTGGTAGCCTAATTGCTTACAAGGTTAATTAGAATTTTATTGGTTGAATCCACTACTTTCATCATCGGTAGCCTAATTGCTTAGCCAATTCAATTCCTCATAACCCAATTGTTTAGCCAATTCAATTTAGCACACACCGAGGATTTTAATAATTTAGTGCTGGCCTTTATCTTCTATAATGTTTATAAACCAGGTGAAGCGTTAAAAGTACACCACTACTATCCAACAGTGGCTGTTTCACGACGGCCCCCAGCAGTTGCAATTTGCTTCATAGCAAGCGAGTTAGATATCTATTCTTATATCTTACCTGGTAGTTACCCTAGTTACAAAGCAACTTTTGGCTGCAACCAGTTAGGGGCCCACTTGTACAAAGCATGACATCCGTTACGCTTTGCGGTCTCTGATTCCTTGGGGGTGTAAGGGTGAGACATAACCCCGCCTTTGGGGCGCAGTGTGAGGAGCTCCCCGGAACGAGATGGTATCCCAAAGGCTCCTTGCTGCTCATGGCCACGAAGCTCTTCATATTTGGATTGTACAAGGCGATTTGGCCCATGCCAGCATCCACAACCTCAAAGGTGCACGTGGAACGGAAACTTTTCACCAGCGGACAGCCATTCTGGGCCGAAGCAATTCATCGACCCTTCGACTGGAGTTTCAACACCCAACTTTGAGTCTTTCAAGTGCGCTTCTTCAAGTGTTCAAATTCTGGCAGTCCCTGAACCCATCCTACTAAGCTCACCCCCGCTGAGCCAACTCGGATCCTCAGTCCACTTGATTTCCTCAAGGCATTTCTCAACAAATTTCCCCAAGAGGGCGCCTCGAAATGGAGACTGAGCCAGTTATCTTGCATCTGATCCACCTGGGACGGGGATCAACCCATGGTTTCCTCGGAGATCATGAACCTTGGTCCATCTCTGCGTGAAGATCATGGAGGATTCTCAAAGACTTCTTCTTGGCGGTGATCACATCCGCTCTGATATGGCGAGCTGGGTCAAGCAGTTAACCAACCAATTTCATGGGGGATTTCCACCGACAATAATAGTGGGAAAACAAGCCGGTTAATGATAGGGGAACATTCTACCAACAATTTCACCAAGCTAATGGTTGTCGGACATCCCCTTGAAATCTTCTGTTTCAGCTGGATTGATGTGTGGGGACAAAGGGTGTAAGGGAACATGGCTTCACCAAGCTGGAAGTGGATGTTCAATGAAAACCAACGTCCTTGGGACTGTGTGAGTCATTCAGGTGATCAAAGCATTCATGCGTCTTTAGGCAAAGCCTGACCACTAGCGACGATCACTCTTGCCCCTTGGCTGCATGGATTATCACCAATGGCAGTAACCATAGTTAATTTGTCAGAGGCAAAATTGCTACACAGGATCCGCCGACAGCAAAAATAAGGACATCAAAGCTACAACCAAGAAATCAGACCGGTGGAGCAACCTTGAGAGGCTGGCTGCATATATCATTCACTCTAACGGGGCAACAATACTGGCAAGACTGGGCTCCTAAAATCAACACATGGTTCTAGAGGGATACTGGGTCGGCGATGCCAAAACTGGGTCCAAAACTGGCGTCCTTCTACTTCTCCGTATCCCAGTGATTGGGCCGAGATCTGGAGCCCAGGGCAATCCGAGCATGGTTGACCAGGGCTATATCATGTTAGATCCATCCGTCAGAATCATGGTAATTTAATAGTGACTCATAGGCCTGGTAGCCAGAATCCCAGTTGGACAACCCCGTCCGCCTAGGGTGAGCTGTTCTACTGCATCCACAATCGCCATTGCTGAGGATACATCGCTTGTATCTTCGCCTAGCTGTTTTTGGTCTTAACATCAAGTTCTAGGTTCATAACACGTTGGTTGAAGTATTGTCAATACCAACCTCTACTTACTCGCTTGTATTACCTGGAAGCAGCTACTAAGTACAAGGACCAGGAACTAGTTCGTCGCCATCCATTGCATCGCGCCATGGTTTAACCATAAGAAATCTACTGTTTTTGAGTTTCTCGAGGCTTGATGAATGATTGATCGTGGCCATTACTATTGGTTGCAGCCAAACCTATCGTTGTTACCAATGTTGGCGGCGAATGACCGTGATATGTACAGTACCTCTTGGTCAGTACCACCAACAACCAATTACCAGTACAAACAACAATAGTACTTAATCGTGTTGCTAAATTAATCATTATACGATTTTGTTTTAATCGACAACTTGGATCACCCAGATGGCTCCAGATTGCAACTTTGGGCAAGTTGGTGCAGCTTGTGTGTGTGGACGCCATTCTTGAAGAAACCCCGACCTTTGTTTTCAACACAGTGGAAAAAAGCCATCAAAAGACAAAGGCGCCTGGTTCGATGTTTCACCAAGTGATGGCTAACGCCAGTGCTGGTTGGAGGTTTCAACCCGTCATGAAAAATATGCCTGTCAACCAACCATGTGCTAATCATTACCTTCGGTTAAAAAAAAATGACCATCAAACCACCACCCAGTAGTCAACCAACAGTTTCTTGGTGGTTATCACCTATGATTCATCATCAATGGCTATGACTTAATAACCCCTAACCAACCAATGATGGCGACCCCACCAATGATTTGTTGCCCAGTCAACGGCGCCGAGGCCACGAATTAAACTTCACCGGCCTTGCAGTGGTGCGAGTTGACCTGCCACGAGTTGGTGATTTGCAAGTAGCCTCAGGCGCGAGGAGCTGTTGCAGGGAGCTGTTGCAGGTCTTGATCCAGGAAACTTGGGACACATGAAAACCATTTCAGGAAGTGAAACATGAAGAAATTGTTTGTGGAAACACATGAAAACGGGAAAACAAGTTCAGGAAGCATGAACGAACAGCTCCCTTCTGTTTCGGAAGCCAAACTCTACCAAAGAAACATGAAGGAAATGTTTCAGAAAGACATGCAAATGTTTCCTGAAATTGTTTCCTGAAACATGAAGGAAACATGAAAACCAGTTCTGGAAAACAAGTTCAGGAAGACTCAAATGTTGAAACCCCCTCAATTTCCTCAAATCACTGCCGTTTTTGGGTTCCCAACTTTTCGGAAATCCCCAGCACTGGCCGCCCCTGTGACTCGGTCGACCTTTCCACCAAAGATGCATAAAAATGCTGCATTCCTTGATTGTTTGGGAAACCAAAATCCCAAAGAAAGCGTTGTCCCACCGAAACAGAAATATCATGACGCGTGTACACTCGTTGGTGGTTGTAACCCTTTTGAAAAAAACGTGCAAGTCAACCAACCATTTTTGTTATCAATCATTAGTAGGGAAAAAAGAAGAGTAAAACTACCAGCCCACCATCCACCAGGGGCGACTTGCTCGCCTTTTTTGCCCATGCGGCGCCACCGAGCAGCGATGGCTGAACGCCATGTACAGCGATACCACGTTCCCTGGTTTCATGCTGTCGATGGCCTAGAGACAGCGCGTGAAGTGCCCATCGTTGTGGAATGTTCTGGGTGGCTTGGAGGAGGCTTTGGTTGACCGGTTCCCGCGCGCGTGTGGATGTGCGCGCAAAACCCCTGATGACAAACGGCAGTGGAGTCAAAATTTGGTTATCCAAATTTAGATAAGTCAAAAACAAGCAAAAATAGCCTTAGGGTTTATCCTTTATTTGGATCAAAAACCGTTATCTTTATTTAGCCTTCCTTGAACAAACAGGAGGATCAGGGACGCTCGGCTTGGCTTGATCCAACGAAGCTTCTGCCATTCGTCCTGATGTGCCTGAGGGAGGCCTTAATTAATCAAGTACCTGCAAGAGTCATCACCGGTGTTTTCATTTGGGTTCTATCAGCTGTTTTCCTCAAGAACAGCAGGAGACGGAAAAAAAACAACAGAGGAAGAACACTAGCAAAGGAAAACGCCAGAGAGAAACACCAGCCGACAAAACAACCAGAGACAAAATACGACGAGAGAAAAACAGCACCAGAGAAAACCATTAGCAGAGAACACCAGCAAAGAAACAAACACATGAAAAAAAACAGCAGGGAAAAATAACAAGAGAAAAACAACCGAACTCATATGAGCATTTATGATGATTGAATGGTGTTTATTAACACCCAGTCAATCTAAATCTACGCGCAATCAGTTATCTATCATTGAATTCATTGAACATCGTGTACTTGTGAAAACACTTCTTGATTAGTGATTTTTTAGAATCATATGAAAAAATCAGAGTTAAATACCATCAATTAACTAGATACTGTACTCTCAAAGGTCCAAAACTTCAATCCGTTTTTGCAAAGCTGCTGGGGGCCGTGGGTCTCTAGATCTGCGGAATGCAACTGGAACATAAGGCTCAGGGAACTTGCTAACGAACACTAGAACTGATACAACCGCTTTGTAATGACGCTCCATAATGGTTTGTGATGGTCAATAACTAATTATAATTTCCAGTACCCACAATCAGGGTTGTACCACATTGTATAAAAGGGTGGTTAATATTTCTACGAATAGCAGTGTATAACCAGCGATAGGCATGATGCAAGCAGGATATAATGTCTTACAAATAACACAACCGGAGCCGTGATCATCTATACCAGGGACGCCGAAGTCTTCTTGAAGGGATAATAAACAAAACAATGTGTTAAGTTGGTCTAAGTTGTGCAGGGCTGTGAAACCAGCATTTGAATCACCTCATATCCGTTACAAAATGGTCAACTAGATACTAAATGATACTAATTGCTTCAAACTCCTGAAAATCCTTTGATTCTAAAATAGACTCTGATGAATTCCAATAGATTCCTAAACTAATGGATTCTAATGGATCAGTTGAATCAGTTCACTCCCAAGCCCCTCCACCATCCACCTCCGGGACTGGAGCCACCGGTGCGCCTGGACCACTTGGAAGCGTTCCCATGTCCATCCCCCCGGGAGCTGGTTCATGTCTTTGTGGCCACTGGTGTCCTCATCGCGTTCCACGCGGATGCCACGGCAAGGCAGCAGTGAGATCGGTGGGGAGGCCATGGCTAGCCATCATCAAATGATCTTTGACCAAATCGATCCTTCGGCATTCATCAACTATGATCATTAGTGATGACAATTCATCATCATTGTAACACCATCGGTCATTAAGCATCAACAAGAAACAAGCGGTGCATGGCTGCAAAGGTACAGTGAACAAAATGCGGGAAATTCGCTGAGCTGCAAAGCTGACGAGCTCATCCAATCTTCGTTCATCCAAGCCTGAAACCAAGCAATACCAAGCATATGACAAACCAGCTTAACCATCGCCATCAGCTACGAATTTTGGATCATCCCGATTTCTGTAGCTGAAAAGATCAAAAGCAACCACTTTAGAGATGAATCATCAATTATCAGTCCAGCTTCGGATTTAGTTCCATCATTGACTACCTAGCTTAGATTACTTTGGTACCAGTGAAATTACATCAACCACTCTCTTGGTCCAACTTCTCGAATTCCAGGGCAAGGGGTTCACATTGGCAACCACTCACACGCAGTTGCAGTCCAACTCAGTTCCCAAGCGCCGGTGACAGCCATCAACCACCAGTAACCACCAACTGCTGATTACAATCCTTGATCAATGATAACCATTAACAACCATTATCATCACTATTACAATCATCACTATAACCACTATTATGACATCTACAAGCATCACTGGTACTTGCACGATAGTCAATAAATCACATTTAATCACCGTTTGCTCTATAACTCCATTGATCACACTATACTCATCAATGATAGACTCTGATGGAGCATCACCATTCCTATCCATTCCTCACCAAATTCGTTGTGCCCAGAATCGAAGGTTCGGTCGCTCATGCGCAGGAAGCGATTGTGAACGTCGTTGTGCAGCGCGACCTCCTGGTTGCCTGCGTCCTCCACGCGGATGGTGAAGGCACGCAGTGAAATGATGTCCCAAGGGTTCACTATGCTTCAAGCCATGCTTCAATGATGTGCTGATGACTTGGGATGACTTGGGATTACTTAGGTTGGTTGATGATACTGATGTCTAATGATGGCTAATGATGGCTAGTGATGGTGATGGTTAATGATGGGTAAGTAATGGTTGATGCCAGGGTAGATCATCTGGGTGGTGAACGCAACCATGGGGATTGGTCACCTGTGAATATCCGAGTTGGGCATAGTAATAATCAGCATGGTCACGAACCAGCTACTAAGTGCGATGATCTAAGCAGGTTCCTCGGCCCCGCAGGACTACCAATGACTACCAACTAGTTGCGATTCTGGTAGGTTTTTGAATGTTGGGAAAGCCTGATCATTCACTGTGTAAACTGCATTACCCTTGTCGTCTGGCAAAGTGAAGGGTGCGTAACCCCACTTTATCCAAAGGTGCAGACACATATATAATGAATTCACCTGATCCGTTTTTGATACTGTAGTTCACTGGAATTTTCAAGGCCCTATGCTTTATGACCTTGGGACCTTGGCTTTCCCACACACTCAGCAAATGTAGCTGTGCTTCTCCGCAGGCACCGTTTCACCAAACGTTCCCTGATGGCTGCGGGGGCCGCCATGACTGCCGATCCTCCAAGAGTCTCCAGGCAAAGACCCAAAGTTGGAGGATTAACATGGATTAACCATGGTCATTGTTTGTTAACCATGGTTAAGTGATGCCTAATTTTGTATGTTAACCATGGTCATTGTATGCTAACCATTGTATCTTAACCATAGGTCTATCACCAGAGCATGAGGACACATGAGGGCACTGCGATAAACTCACCGTGGCGCGTCCTTCACACGGAATCTCTCCCAGGTGCCCATGTGCCCAATGCTCTTGGCATCCTGCGGTGCGGGAAACAACCCGTGGGCCCCAGGATCAAGGCAACAGTGCATGTGAGATGGCCTGCCCCTGCAGTGATGGAGTTACAAGATTCAGGAAAATGCATCAGATTTCAGTCAGATTCCTGCCCCTTCCAAAAAACTCCAGATACCCAAGAAGACCATAACAGCTGTTCTCCGCGAATTCTCCCTTGAAATAACGTGGTCCAGGAAAAACGCGACTATTATACTATTATATATGCAAATTGTAGGGAATTGGATTCCGCATCTGCGTTTTCTTGCGCTTGCACTGTTTCCATCTTGGGAAGCAAAGCGAAAACTTCCAAACCTGACTATGTCAAATTTGCAGATTTCGATGCCAACAATTTACTCTCGGGGTGTGGCCCAACAGTCCATTGAGCAAATCCTTCGTACGGTATTGATAGTTCATTGATTAATATTGATTCACTATTTGGACATCAATCAGAAAATCCTCTTTCAAATGTCCATAACAATGTGTTGACAACAGTATTGGTTTGTATTCCAAGACAGAGTCCGGACCTCAGGATGGCAATGCCATGGGTTTGGCGCTGTGGCGTTTTTACGAGCCCAATTTTTAAGACCGTACTCGGCCCGTATTCGATTTACCTGAAACACCATCAATCGTCATGCCAATGGTACCACGGGACTCTCCTATTCCAAAACGCGAACAGGCATGGCTTTCGACGACTCTGTGATTTTGACCCTTGCTCGTATAACGTATGTGGTCCAAGGCTGGCTTACAGGAAGAATTGCCAAAGTCATCCAGAATCCTCACCAACCCTTACGATGGCCTCAAAAGGCAGAGCAGCTGCCAAAAAATCTTGTAGGCTAGTTGTCCCTATGCCCGTGGATCGGCAGCATCCAAAGCCCAGTAATGAGACCTCCGACAAACTTTCATCGGAGTTTGGTCGTCATGTTGAAGAGGCGGATGCCCATTCCGAGTGAAACAACCAACTGCATCATGGTCAACAGCTTCCAAATTTCCTCCTTTTCAACTGGTTTCCCCCAGCTCCAACTCATGAGTTTCATCTCAAAAACTATATCCAAATTCCAGACATCTTTCCCCGCGATGCGCCGGGTGTCCGCGTTGTGCATCATGGCGAACCTTTGTAACGGCAGACTCAACAGACGCTGTTTGGAACCAGTGAGGGACCTCCCGGGGGCAGCAGAGCCATCCACTGCTTCTGTATCGCTCGAAGTGCTGCATGGTGTACCTCTCAGATTGGTTTCAGAAGAAAACAAGATAAAGCCCACGAACCCGAATGCTCACACTCTTGGTCGGACTCTCTTGGTAAGACACTCTTGGTGAGACACTCTTTGTGGGACATTCTTTGTGAGACACTCTTGGTGAGACACTCTTGGTGAGACATTCCTGGTAAGACACTCTGAGTAAGACACTCTTGCAAGACACTCTTGGTGAGACACTCTTGGTAAGACACTCTTGGTGAGACACTCTTTGTGGGACATTCTTTGTGAGACACTCTTGGTGAGACACTCTTGGTAAGACACTCTTGGTGAGACACTCTTTG
>VSDK01000008.1:71655-90336 GCA_009767595.1 Symbiodinium kawagutii
TGGGACACTCTTTGTGAGACAGTCTTTGTAAGACACTCTTGGTGAGACACTCTTGCAAGACACTCTTGGGAAGACACTCTTGGGAAGACACTCTCGGTGAGACAGTCTTTGTAAGACACCCTTGGTCAGACACTCTTGGTAAGACACTCTTTGTGAGACACTCTTGGTGAGACACTCTTGGTAAGACACTCTGAGTGAAACACTCTTGCAAGACACTCTTTGTAAGACACTTTTGGTAAGACACTCTTGGTGAGACACAAATTGAAAGACACTTTTGGCGAGACACTCTAGGTGTGACATTCTTTCCAAACAACTCTTTGTGGGAAACTCTTTGTGAGACAATGTTGGTGAGACACTCTTGGTGAGACACTCTTGGTGAGACACTCTTGGTGAGACACTCTTGGTGAGACACTCTTGGTGAGACACTCTTGGTGAGACACTCTTGGTGAGACACTCTTGGTGAGACACTCTTGGTGAGACACTCTTGGTGAGACACTCTTGGTGAGACACTCTTGGTGAGACACTCTTGGTGAGACACTCTTGGTGAGACACTCTTGGTGAGACACTCTTGGTGAGACACTCTTGGTGAGACACTCTTGGTGAGACACTCTTGGTGAGACACTCTTGGTGAGACACTCTTGGTGAGACACTCTTGGTGAGACACTCTTGGTGAGACACTCTTGGTGAGACACTCTTGGTGAGACACTCTTGGTGAGACACTCTTGGTGAGACACTCTTGGTGAGACACTCTTGGTGAGACACTCTTGGTGAGACACTCTTGGTGAGACACTCTTGGTGAGACACTCTTGGTGAGACACTCTTGGTGAGACACTCTTGGTGAGACACTCTTGGTGAGACACTCTTGGTGAGACACTCTTGGTGAGACACTCTTTGTGAGACATTCTTTGCAAGACAACACCAACACACCACACCAACACACCAGTGTAGAATCTAGCGCACCTGCCACGCAAAGTGGACTTGGGACACGTCATGGGATATGCTGAGATGCTACAAAGTGCCACGCCTGTCACGCAAAACGAGATTGTAGGACACGCAAAACCACGAAAAGTGACCCCCCCCACACGCTTCCCCCAATGGTACGGGCCTTACGGCCCTACCGTAAACGGCGGCGGTCGGTTGCGGACGGTTGCGAACGGTTGCGGGCGCAAACGCAACGTCCAGCGAACACGTCTCCACCCCCAGACCCCCACTATGAAACGAGAACCCGTGCTACGCATTCGGGAAAATAATTCTTATTTGTTTGAGTAGCCATTGTTTGCCAACAAAGCCCTACGATAAGCCTGTGAACAAACCTTAATGGTCACTTTGCAGCTTACAACTTGCAGTCGTCCAGCTGGCTCCTGAAATGATTTACTCAGCTGGTGAGTCTGATTTGGAGGTCCGGTTATGGCTGCCCAAAGCAACTGTTCTGGCCAGGCTGGTGCCTCGATGACCCGAGAACAGGTCTGGAGCAACTAGTATAGTAATTAGTGGAATCTGATAGATTGGAGCATTTCCAAGTCATCCGCTGGTGTCAAAGGCTTGGAATGCTTTAGTTGAGACGAAGTCTGATTGCATCAAGCCCTTTAAACAAGGTGCAATCCCTGTTCTACTGCTGGACAGTTGCATTCCCGGAGTTCGGTTAAAATCTTATCGGGCGGAGACCCTCTATGACTCCATGATGTCTATGTCAGTTTCCGGCAGTTATGGGACCTATGATCACGACGATCGTGATCATCTCATACCTACACATCCCAACCAGGCTGAGCCAACCAGGCTGAGCCAAGCAAGCAGAGCTTTCTCCACTCGGATTCTGCCAGCTGAGGTGCTGATTTTGGGAGGTGCCCTTGATGCCAACTCGGGCATCACCACCGTCGAAGATCTTGAAGCGTTCAGCACCCCATCCCGCCGGCAGATCCTCAGTGGCCCACCGCAGCACGGCGGCTTCCGCCAAGGGAGCCACGGGAGGTCCACCAGCGACCAGTCAAAGCTTTAATGAGGCGAAGCTTGATAAACATTGGATACAGAACATGAAGAAATATCTACGGCTACAAATATCAATATCTATATATATATATATGTATATGTACACATGGAATCATATGGATTGATATATTGAGATATCGACATTTCAAATTTATAGGTTTATGTAGTTATGATTATATATATATATATACATATTCATGTATTTGGAAATTAGAGTATGCATATTCACTTCTGTTGCATGGCCTCATTCAAATGTGGTGTGGAGCTTCGAAGTACGGTGACAAAGTCAACTCCAGCTAACTACTAAAAAGTTTGTAAAGCCAGAACCGTACCTTTCTCGTACAGGAAACACGTACCCATAAGCCCGGATAATGCTAAAATTCTCACGGAATCATCCGAATTGTCAAGGGACATAAACCACCTCAGTGGGGACCAACAAACACCTGGAGCAGGAGCTTTGCCTCGAGGTCTGTCCAAACGTTGTCACCAACAGTTGCAAGATCGAATAAGACAATAAGAGAACCACAGCTGAAATATGAAAGACTATGCAACCAGGTCTCTCACACATTGGTGGTGGCTGTGAAACAGACCCTGGAACAACTGCCGCCTATGAGCAATTGGCGTGGAAAAGTGAGAAGCCCCCCAGCGCCGAGTGCAGAGAATGCAAATGAGTACAAGGCAACCGGAGGCCGAGCAAAAGCAATGGTGCAACGCTCGCCACACCACCACCACACTACCAGTCACTACCACAAACACCAACCACCCAAAACCCACCACGAAAAAACCACCAAAACATCACCACTGAATGACCGACACAAGAACCACGACTGAAACACCACCACAAGGCCGCGACTAAAGCAAGACGACGACGGCAACAACGACAACGGCGACGACAACGACAACGACAAAGACAACGACAAGATGACAACGTGACCATCTGACAACATAGCAGCATCATCAGCAGCAGCAGCAGCAACAACAACAACCACAACAACAACAACACAACAACAACAACAACAACAACAACAACAACAACAACAAACTCACCTAGTCTGCATCAATTAGACCAAGGATCTCCAGCGTTTCTCGCAGGACTCCGGGTCAAATCGTTCTTGACCATCCTAGCAGTGGATCTGGATCACCATGCTACGTCACCTTTGTTACCCTTGACTTGCCACCATTTCCCAGCTGATCCTAAGAAATCCAAGCATTGCTACAGCTACAGCAGTTGCATCAAGTTGCGACGTTCATCCGCTAGGCACATGTTGCTACCATTGCTCTGGTGATATTTGGCACCCCAGCTTGGCGCTCAAGCCAATCAGGTACCGGACAGCCATGATCATTCGTGGATTGACGACTTGGAGCTTCACAAGCCATGCCGAATCCGACCATTGTCAATCAGTATTCGTGTCGGTTGAATTATGGTATATTGGTGAATCACTATAGTATATGAGTGGATATGGTATACTAGTGATTCATAGTATTATTTCTCAACCATTTTCCATTTGCCATGACTACAACTCACAGTTATGAACTGTGATTGTGAAAAACTAGTTACTGTACCAGCATTCCAGCGAACCGATCTTAATCATTATTAGACGTTGCCAAGCGCACTGATATCCAGTATTATATGATTACTGCATGTACTTATATCATATCTGTGCACACGTAATTACACATAGCAGTGCTAGTATCTACTACTATCTATTATCTACTACTGCTACATCAAGAATCATTGGCATTCCCACCCGGAATACATGAAATCTATAAGTACTACATAGTAAATATGAGAGTGTGTGTGTGTATATATATATATATATGTGTAACCTCATCAAGATATCACTGAAGATATGAATAATGCCTTGTAGCTAAATCTATGTAGTCAAAATCTATGTTTCCATTGCTTCCCGGACACTTCCCGGACGCTGGCGCGCCGCCGAGGCGCTTCATGAAGCGGTTCTGCTTCTTGTTGTGGAAAGCCACGGTGCCACCCACCAGGGAGGACTGCAGGCGCCAAGGCGACGCGGCGGCTACGTTCCGGGCTACGTAGGTGTTGTCCCAAGGGGACCAGCTGCCACGGTCAGATCTCAAGGTGCGACCTATCGTTGCGTTGCTCCATGGTATCTTTCGGAAATTTGCCACATCTTTCCTAATGTTTAACTTACAGTTGATTGTACCATCGGTTGATCCTATCTGCCATTGGTTGCTGGGTAATTCTATGAAAAGAATCTTCCTCTAGTGGATGTACCCCTTTGCCCTCCATCTGTTGGTGCATAGATATTGGGTGGTTCTGACAAGAATCCCCGCGATCATCCCAAAGTATATCACCATAGGTGAAACCCAACTGGTTTCACCACCTAAATGGCTGATTTTCCAGCTCCTACCAAAGGGTAGCTCCACCAGTCACAATCACGTGTGATTATGTTGATTTCATGGGTTCATGGTGGTTGACTGATGGTTGTAGAATCCCAGTTCTTGTTGGTGATCATTTTGTCTCGCCACAACAACTGACCAACGTCAAGCATCGCTGCTCGCCATCACTAGCCATTTCGTCGGAACGTGAACCAACATCAAGGGAAAATCCATATCTATGAAAACATCTGTGACCCCTCCCCCTATTTAAGGGTGTTTCTCAAAATCGGGGACCCCCCAAATCATCCACTATTAATCATTTATAGTAACAAACCAACCATAACTTTGGGGCACCCCCAGCTATTGAGAAACCCCACATTTGAAGGACCCTCAGCCATTCCTGGTCGCTGCCCCATCGGTTACATCCACCGCACCTTGCAGCTGCCCGAGTAGTAGGGCGAGCCTCACTGACGGTTGTGAGGGTAGATCCACAGCAACCATCAGTAATCCCTTTTTTTTTGATGGTAAGTCATGACCCATTCATAAATCAACCACTGGCAGTTTATTCATCTGGATCAGTTGCTCCAAGTAGTGACTCCTATATTTGATTGCCTATTTATGGATCTCTGGCGTAATGTGGATCTCCATTATGATACTGAGTCTTTATCAACGACAATGATGGTTTTGTATCGTTTTATGACCGCACCCAGTAAATGCTGGTTTGCAATCGCGGTGTTTGACCCATTTTGTCATCGCTGTGTTTGAGATTGGGTTTTCGTGTAGCTTGTCGTCCGAGTCGAGTCCTAGAGCGAATCGAAATTCCAAGACCATCGATCCATAGGAATGACTAGTGGTAGATTGAGCAGGATCCATAAACCCCCCAGCTCTTGGATGGTAAACGACCAGCTAAGCTGGGTAAACTGATGGTGGTCTATGGATCTGCCACTCTGAATTACGGATGTTCCCATGTGGGGGTACTCATCAATGACAGACCCACGCGAGCCGCGGTGAGAGTTGCAACAGACGAGCTGACGGGTGGAGAACGAGAAAAAATGAAGGTTGATAATCCACAGTCATGATAAATAAAGGCTAATACTGGTCAACAAAGGTTCATGTTGGTTGACAATGGTTGGTTGCCCTCTGGCAGAAACCAACACTAATCAGCTAAAAAACCTCTGCGATGTGGATGACCTACGAATGAAAGGCCTTCGATTGTGCAGGAAATTCTTGACTGCTTGATACTGCCAACCAATGTACACCCAAATCGTTTTCTTGTGGGTTTCCCCCGCCCCTTTTCTGGCTCCACCAGTACTGTCTGGACCTTTTTTTCTATTCGATTGGAACTTCCCTGGGAGTTGATGTTTGATGTGTGCATGCTTGCTATTCGCTGCCCGCCAGGAATCAAATGCACTGGAGACTGGAGGGGATGAAAAAAAACAATGACCATCGCATCCCCGAGCGGTACCAACGAATCAAGTTTGGGGAGCCAGTAACCTACCGGGACAGTCCAAGAATCATGCATCACAATAAGGGTGTGACAACAATTGGCGAACCACATTGACAGTTGGTGTCTAACAAGAGAAAGGAATATATATATATATATAATAACAAACAATTTCCAATTACAACAGGGACATCACAAGAATAATTGGTGAATTAAGATTGCTACTCCCAAACCCCAACGAAAGCAGGTAGTACAAGCTTCGTTCGAAGCACGGCTACACTTGTCAGATTGGCTTGCAAAATGTGCCATTATTGTTAGTATCAAGCGTCATTGGCCACTATTGACCACCTTTTGACCACGATTGCCCATTCCCATGGTTGATTATCTCCCATTACAAAGCAAACAGTGACCATCATGAATTGCAACTCGGTTGGAACTTGCTTGTCCTCGCAAGGGCATCCTTGATTTTTACATGAAACCACGGACCACTATCACGTGCAAAACCCGATATGAAGAGGGGTGACTTGCAAACACCGCATTTGCATCCATAATTAGTACATGGTCTTTACAAGTTCCATTTGTTCACAAATACATGTGTCTCTTCGACTCTCTCTCTCTCTCTCTCTTCAACTCTCGCTCTCTCTTTTTCTCTCTCTTCAACTTTCTCAATCTCTCTCTCTCTCTCTTCATAACTCTTGTCCAAACTTCTCTCTCTCATTCTTTTTGATTCTTCTCTCTCTCTCTCTTGAACTTTTTCGCACTTGCAAGGCTAACACTGCCAGGGTGCTGGTGCTTGGAGTCAGAGTTCCGAAGTAGCCCTTCCAGCAGGTACATCCACTGGGCACCTGCCCGACTCCGAATGGCGGATGCGGGGTTCAAGGGCAACATGTCGATACATGGAGAAACATTACATGAAGATGTTCACTTCATTCACTTCATTCACTTCTTGGAGGGGATCATTCATTTCTTTACCTTTCGATCAGGCTTTGTTGGTGAGCCATCCGCTGGCGCGCCGGGTACTTCGCCCCAGGCTTTCCTTAAACAAAATCAGCCACCACGATGCAGGTCCAGCAGCCGCAGGGAGCGGAAACAAAGCGCTTTTTGTCCGTGTGCAATTCGTGGCTGTGCTTCCAACACCGGCCGTTGATTTCCACCTTATGAAATAGTTGGACGATCATCCCATACAAATGATCACAAATTCCTCATGTGAAACTTGGGTGACAATTGTTTCCCATTGCAGAAAACCGTCAGTTTTCATTCTGCGCTGTGGCTCAGCCTTGCTATGCACAAGCTCCGGGTGCTTGCGCATGCTAAAAGGATCATTTCCGAGGGGAAATAAACCACTTGGCAAACGAAGCGAACCGTAGAACTACTATGTCACATATGTCACTATTAACAATGATCCATGATCAACGAAGAGTCTTGTGAACTGTGGAAATCCATGCAAAAAACTTTTGGTGGTCACACGTCCTTTTTATACGCAATTCAGTACCATGCAATGGGCTTTCTCAATGGAAATCTCAAATACCCTGCATGTCAGGCAGTCCCCCTTCTCGAATCATGTTTTTTGGATTGTTCAGGTGCCTCCTAAATTTGGGGTTTCCTCCCCAAATTAAACAATTTGGGCAGTTTGAGGATACCATCAGTAATGGCTGTACGTATCCCTCAGCAGGGAACCAGTTGTCATGACCCAAGCAACAAGGATGAAGCATCAGTCATACCAATATTGACGTAACTCTAAGACTGCCCAAATCCGCGAAGTTTCGTGCACGAGTCTGCCGCATTCCAAGGCACATTCGCACCATCAGACCACTTGGGGCAGGCCGCAGCATGGCACTTGCTCTTGTGCAAGTAGTAGCCAGCATTGCAGCTGTTGCACTGGTTACTGAACTCGGCAGCGCTGCAACCCAGGGCAGATGTCGGAACGTGCGAATATCCATGAGCTCTATTGGACTTTTCTACTCAGTGCCAGGTGTGGTATTATCCACGCATGCCATCAATGCATTTGATATTCATCTATATAGCTGGTTAAGTATGACGGGGAAAACTTGCCAAGATAGGTAAAACATCCCCCTTTGAATTAAGTTGCCGTCATGTGGGCCAATTTCATAGATATAAAATGCGACTGCAGAACCCCTCAAACAGAATGGCCTCTACGTAATGAAACTGCATAACCTTTCTCAACAAATTGTCGCTCTAGTAAATAGGACTGCATTGCCCTCAAAATTCAGAATGAATCTCTATTAAATGGAAACCCATGGGTCCAAATGCACACACAAACCACAAAACAGTCAAGAAACATGCCAGATTCTGGTCATTAAGAAATGATGACTACACGGAAGCACAATTCACCGTCATCATTAACGCTATTAACTAGCAGAATCATTCACAGATTGACAGATCGCACCAAACAAACATCACCCATCGTCAATAATTAACCAATGTTCAATCAGATGATTAGATCCACATTCATGAACCACAGTTTGCCCAGCTCAATAGGAGGTGATTTACCAGCAAATATAGGGGCTTGCTAAGAGTTGGTCCAACCACTACCTTTAGCATATCAATATACCATTAATGGGTAACAACCATCTAATAGAGTAATTGGTAACGAGTTGATCCATAGTGCTATGGGTCAAAACCTTGTACACCTGGTTCCCCCATCACTAATCAGTGTTTCACCATTATTGTTGATGGTTATCCCCCATGAAAGTTGGTGCGAAGTTGGTTGATTAATATTGACCCGTAGCATCCCATAGCCATATTAGTAAACTACCATCCCATTCCTAAGCACCACTCGTGAGCAACCACTGCAACGACACCTTCACCGCCAAGGCGCCTTTCTCTGGCTGAAGACCGGGCAGCTTTTGCAGCTAGCACCGCCGCCCGTTTTGCAGCTATGGGCCTCGCCAGAACGAGGTTTTGGAGTTTCACCAAGCGCATTTTTTCGGTGGTTAACCATCATGGGTGAAACCTATTAACTAGCATTACCTATTAACTAATGGGGTTCATATAATAATAATCTATTCACTAGCATCATGGGTTAGTTCAACCAGTTTTAGATAATTAGAACGATTATTAGAACGATTGGAGTTTCACCATTATTAGTTAATTACCTATTAACTCATGGGTTATTAGAATGTTTTCTGATCTAACAGGTCAATTCATTGGTCATTCACTCATGGTCATATAGTGTTATCAACAGTTGATATTTCAATCAACAGATATCGAAATATATGTCAACATCAATTAATGATTTGGTTCTTAGAATGGTTATTAGAATGCTAATGCTGTGGTAAACTACTGCTTAATACTGTTGATTATGATGATTAATAACAATTGAACTACTGGTTTTGCCGTGGTGAACTATTGGTCAATAACTATTTATAACTATTGGTTATTATGTGGTCAATACTGGAAAGAAGAGGTCATAGAATGGTGATGAAGTATGTTTGACCCACAAGTATTCACCAAACAGCTTGTGAAGCATTGTTGATGATGAAATCATGGTATGATGACCGTAGCTTGTTACTCATCTTACTACTACCCCTGACGTTGCTACATCTTGTTGTTTTGCTTGATGAGCAGTGGTCAAGCCTGTCGATCAGCTTTGACTACTGGCTGGCGTGGGACCCGGCGTGGGATGGCCAGAACCCTGAGTACATGATGATTGCGAATGGTCCATCAGATTGGTACTCTCTGGCAAGCCAACCTGGAAGCAAACAAAAAACTTGTTTAGGTAAGCCATCGTAGATATGCTTGATTTTCATGGGTTTTCCACTTCTTTACCAGATTGATAAATGAACATCATTTTGAACCCCTTGGACGCCCCGTCTGGAAATAGTGCGGTTTAAAGGAACTATTTCTGATCTGATACTAGAACAATGGTAGTGTACTGGTCAACATACGTGTACACGATTGTATATGTGTCTATGTACTGGCTGCAGAGGTACTGTGTTGGATATAAATATGCAGGTTCATTTTGAGTTCTTCATTATCCCGAAGCGAAGTAAATTAGCTTCCTTTGTTGGGATGTTTCCCGTCTCTAGTAGTAGATGATAGTTGTATCTCGTCTGGGTAGCCAGGTCAGTTCAAAACCCAAGACAGCTGGCAAACCAAGGAAAGTTTGCACACCGAAGGTATCCGCTGATGAGCTAGGTCTACCTGCATGTTTGGAAACACAAGGTGATCACAACCTCTGGATGGTTGCTGAAATATCACTATGTGTTAACACCCCTTGATTAAAGCTAATATGACTTATGACTTAACGTGGTAACCCCCCACCGCCACATGATAATGTCACCACACGGCAAAGCATCGTTCGTACTATAGTAATTTGTTTTGGATAAATCGGTCGATTGGCAGCATGTTTTTTCGTGGCTCGGAAAGTTGAACGGCTGGAAGATGCGGATTGGCAAGCATAGGTTACTCCTTGTAGGGTTGTCCAAGCCCATAATTAGTACCCCAGTGGATCCCAGGGGACATCTTCAGATGTCCAGGCTTAGAATTGAGATGTTATGGTCGTAGTATTGTCGCAATGGCGACGATTGTGATTTTAAAAATTCCAAAGTCATACCCGGTATCATCACGATTGTCAACTATATGGCGATGATCATGATGGCTATCATTTTCATCAAGCAATCCACTTATGGTCATATGCTACAAATTCACTTATTGAATTATTGTGTCTTCTCAATCAGCGATGGTTGCTTTCTGTGATGCAAACAATGATTTGCTGCCAGGAAGAAAAGGAAATAAGCTGCGTTCGTTTCCATGCCCTAGTTTTGAGACCAGTCGCTGTCATGTAAGTATGCATGATATATATATATATATACATAAATACGTATATATATATATATATACATGTGCATTTTTTTGCATCTCTGAAACATACAACATCATACATTTACATCTATAAATATAACATACTCTCACCATATGATTCCGTATGATTCGGAATATATACATATGCAAATATGTAATATAGCCTAGTATGCATATAATATATATATATATATATATTCGAATAATTAAAACTATATGTATATATGGGTATAGGTATATGGCAGTGGGTCAAAACCCCGTACCCCTGGTTTTCCTATCATTAACCATTATTTTCCCTATAGTTTGTTGGTTATTATCCCCCATTATTGGTTGGTTAATATTGACCCATAGCCATATAGGTATAGGTATATACATATCATCTATCGATTTCTCCCGCCTCGTTGACCTGGAAGATGGCATCGTACCAGTTGCCCGGTAGCTGATCTCCATTCTGGGCGAAGCTGGGGGTGGGGTGGGGGTTAGGTCTACTTAGGTCGCGTTGATGGTATGCTTAGAGATGCTTAGATATGCTTAGGTGGCTGTTTAGGTGGTTGATGACCTCACTTTCGAGCACTACGTAGATTTAAGTAGCTGCAACATGCACCTGGACCAAGTCGAATGTGTCTGTGTTTCACTCGTATACTCTCGGCACCACCTGGAAGTCTGCGCCCACAGTCGCTCCATGGCACTCCCGTCCATGGTGAATATACCAAACATGTTCAGAGAAGAGTCTACATGGAAGTTTCTTAAGCCATGGAGAAGGAACCCCAAGTTGTGGTTGGAGTCTATTCCCATAACTGGTCAATGACTTGGGTGCTGGTTGGTTTGTCGCAATAGATGGTTGAGAAACTGGATAGTGAGTAAGGGGTTTCCTATGACAGGAGAAACACTAATATGTTGAGGAAGAACATCGTTCAGCCACTGCCTGGTCTCCAAGGCACCCTGTGACCCGTGGGGTAGACGTTGCCATGCCCGCTGATGGCCAAGAAACCTCAAGGTGACGGTGGCAGTTCAGCTATGATTCTTCGGATTTACACGTACGGATATGATAACAGTACTGATAATAAATCATAATAGCAATAATATAGTACTAAATCCTAATAGCTTGGTTGTGTTTGGTTCATGATTACTATTATTAGCATTATGGTTCACAAGGTGATACAACTATGATGTACATTGATTTACCTCATTTGGATTCATTTGATATATATATATATATACATATATATATATATATATATATATATATGACCATGGCTGGAGGCTCTCTGAGCCGAACGAGATTTGATGGCTACAAGGTGTAAAGCCGCTGTATCTGGTGTTTCCCACACCTGCCTGAGGATTGCTGATCCATTGGATCAGAAAGCTTCGAAATGTCATGGGACCCAACTCCATGGTCCACCGCTGATCATCCCCAAGGGTGGCCACAGCACCCAACTCGCAGCGAGCCCCGGTCACAGTGCAGTGACGGCTGTGGCGCACCAGTGACCTTTAGTTCACTCTAGCTGCCCGAATTCCACAAAAGTGATGATATCTTTAACAAGAAATTCGTTTAGGGAAATATCTGAAGGTTAATCTAAGCGTATTTCTGGGTTTATCTGTAATAATCCGTTGGTAGAAATAAGCTTCGGTGGTATCCCCAGCAGCAGGCGCGATATAGCTTAATTAAAAGATTCTTTTGTACCACAACCTCTTGCAACTTTCCGGGACATGTGCTCTAGGAACTTGCACCTGAAACAGCCGGAACCTTCCGGAACCTTGATCTGCCAACTGCACCGCAACCTGCAGGAACTTTCAGGAACCTGAGCCTGGGACCCGCCCTGGAACACACCAAAGCTCATCTGGGCTGAAGACCCCATTAGCTTACTCTGTCGGAGAAAAACAATAGAATAGTCTTGGCAAACCTCACTATCCAACCAGGCAATTCTGGCCAGGCCAACATGTTGTCCTTTGTGAAAGCATCAGTTGATGCTTTCCGTCATTGAAAAAACATGACAATAGGAATCGTCAGCTGCTATGCCAAGTCATGTCCCTACTGCTTCATAAAGCCATCGATATAACTATGGCCATTATCAACCATGCACAGTAGTTGCGATTCCCGTTCCTATCTTGACGATGACGAGTCTAAGTGCACGTGCACCCTCCCGGTGACGTATCCCCCAAGTGGTTCCCAATCCCCATTTGATCACAAGCTTGAACGTGTTTCAGTCACCATCATATACCAACATACAACATCATTGTGTCAGCATGTTTAATCAAAAAACACACCTCGTTAATTAACAAACATTGACCATGATTCTGATTATGTGACAATATAATCTACTTCAGGACCGTCATTCAGCCAGTATTGAGCTTAAATTAACAAACACCAACTATCATGTGCCATTCCCAACTAAAAGTGACCATAACAAGCATTTGCCAGTACGCAAAAGACCGTCATCATGTAATGATGTTGCTAGCATTGACGCGACATTGATCAGAAGCTAGCATCATGATGTAAATGTGTTGGTTGAAACCATAATTTTCATTGGACCAGCAATTCAAACAATGAAGCAAACCTCAACATGATCCTTCATCATTTTCATCACCTACCAAAGTCGAGTCCGGGTCGAGCCACGATTGTGGTAAGCGTTGTGCAGACCTACTTTGTTGCCGCCCATGTCCACCACCGTGAATCGAACCTAGGGCCGTCTCGCACCATGGGAAAAGCAGGCTCATCATGGACGCGATGCTTAGAAAATAACTTGCTTAAATGATACATCATGGCTATCATAGTGGTCAAACAATACTTCAATGAATTTAGCATGGATATATCATGATTCATTACTTCCCCATTTTGTCGGACCCGCAAACCACGGTGACCGATATACATTTTAGGAGTTCCGTTGGTCTGATCTAATCGGACCTCAATGAACGCTAGGGACCGCTGAGCTTCTGGATGCCCTGCACGAACCCTCGAGCTTTACCCAGTCAAATAGGGAAACTCACCACCATTTTTTCTCGTTCCCAGTGCTCCAGCTTGACACGTCAGCGAAGGACCATCAGCTTCAGCTACCCCTTATGGTGGCTATTTGGAGGGCGTCCGAAGAACATATAGGAACGGGGAAATACCATCAAAACCAGGTATGTGCAGTATGTGAACTTCCCATCAAAACGTCTTTTGTTCATTTTTGGGAATCTTCACTACAGGTTCAAAGGTTTGATCCACAGCTCTAGATCAACAAAAACCCAGGCCAAGGATGGGATCAAATGATCCGAAGATATCCTACGTTTGGTTTGGCTGACCTAGGGGCCACCCCATTGATGGATGTATCGATATTGCTTATGCTACTTCGATGCTTCAAAGCTAAGTCCATTTGGCTGTGGGTCAAAACCCTTAGTCCCCCTGCTTCCCCATCATTAACCATTGTTTTCCCTATAGTTTTGTTGGTTATTATCCACCATTATTGTTGGTTAACTGCTTGACCCATAGCCATTTCATTGGCGAAGATGATCGGCAACCTGCTCTTCAACAAGCTCTTCTCGGTCCCTGCCTCGCTTTCGGAAGTGTATACCGCACAAGGGGTGTGGATTCATCGCTCCCATCGTCGCTGGGTATACCAGACAAGAGGTAGACTCGCACGTTTCCGTATATTTATATATAGATAGATAGATAGATAGATAGATAGATAGACAGACAGATAGATAGATAGATAGATAGATGGATAGATAGACAGATATAAATATACAGCATACACAAATATATAGATATCGATATATACATGCAAATGTCCAAAGAGTGCATATGTGTATATATGCTTATATAATATCATATGTATACTATACATAGAAATATGACGTAGAGATAAACAAAATACAGAATCACCACATTATCTACATACATTAGTAGATATGATATCATATCATTGATATCCCAAACAAATATCTCGTGATGGTAGTACCCCATGATCCCATGATCATGTGTTAGGGGAAAGGCCATGGACATGGACACCAAATAAACGGCCAGATGCTATGCTTTGCTGTTTGAATTCAACCAAGTATCATCTATTAATTAATGGCAATAGCTATCTTGACAAGCATAACAATAAGTAATGGTTGATGATTAGCAATAGGATCATTGATCGGTTTAATAATCATCATTCATTTATCAATAGGATCATTGATCGGTGCGGAAACTGAAAAGGTACACAGTAAATGTAAAGTAGTACAGTATCCGAAAACTCATGGTGCCAGGTATCCCACTGTGGTTGGCTAGATAGCCATTTTACGAGGGCTTTGGCTCTATCTATGCCTCATATCTTTGGGTTTGCAAGTGCAGAGGCACCTTTGTTGGTTCAGTTACCCAATTTTGGGGTATGTTTGGGACCCCAAAGTTGTGGTTTCTGCGTTGATCATCATAGCTTTGCAACTGGTGACTAGGAAGATGAACATACTCCATGGCCTCCCCGCATCCACAAGCCACACCTCATCATTGAAGGTGGAGGTCTTGTAGATATCCTCAAGGTGCCGGCAAGTTAGCTAGCTGTTGGTCTAGTAGTACTGTTTAATTGTTATACTTAGGACGGTATTTTGGTTTTGTTAAATTGTGTTACTTTATCACGCTGAGTTACCCCACGACACGGTCGGTCAGCTAGTTCTATCTACAATAGATCCTACCTAGCCCCCAAAACAAAGACTCAATGGTTGGGCCACCCAGCTTACTGCGGCTGTGCGAAACCTTTCAGCCATGTCTACAAGTACAATCAAGTACACCTCCCATGGAGGTATCGTTAAGCGGCATCATCACCAGCATCGTCCATGAAATCGAAGATGTCACGTACCAGCCAAATTAGCAGCCTATTGCGCTTGATGTTTCACATGAGCCCTTATTAAATTCAAGTTAGCCGTGTTCTGCTGTTTGTCTGGGCCGAATGCACTGCATAACCACTCCTACCCGAAGCCTATGCATGAAAATAGTTCCCAAAGGAATACGCCCACATGGGTACCAAAAATAATGATGTGAAGACCTAAGAGGGAGTTTTGAAAAGGCAAACCAAGAGTTGGAATGACAAAGCTTTGAATCCAGAAGCTGCAGGTAGCTTCGGCTAGGCAAAAGTGGACCAGTTGAACTGTTGGCGGCTTAGACGGGTCCAAATATGTGAGAGGCTACCAGAGCTGATTGGGGAAACTGTCCTTTCAACCTCAAGAGTTGCAGGTGCCGAAAGCCTTAACCCGTTACGAACCCTCGGCCCAGCAATTCCGAAAGCCGGACAGTAAGCCTATTCTATCGATGTATATATGGTGGTTTATAGTTTAACTATACTGAGTTAATCATGATTGATATAGCTTAACTATAGTGAGTTGATAATGCTTGATAGTAATAACATAATCATATATAATCATCATGATCGATTATATGGTTTCAAAGTCTGCCTATGCGTGTCCCCTTTTGAACGGGTACCTACCGCCAAAGATCCATGCGAGGCCGATACCCCATGTTACCAGCTTGAAAGATCTTGAAAGTTGATAACTCTGAGCATAGATTTGGTTGCTGTTGGCCGTTTCTCATGGTAGATTGTTGTTGATGTCTGAGTGGGTACCCAAACACCACTCCCGAGCCACGACCAACTCAATGGAATTGCGGCACACTACCTACGTGGATAGGAGTTAAAGCTCAAATTGGCGCTGAGTTTGTTTCATTAACATGGTCATGGAATTAAAAGGGTACACTATTTGGGGCTGCAGCTGCTTAATTGAACCACCCAAAATAGTCTCCAGTAGATTGCTCAAGCATGTTTCAGCTTCGCCGGCCGTATCACACATAGATGGTTGGTTCCAACATGGCCAATCACAGTCATTGCGATACTTTGGAACAAGAACAAAAAAAGTTTATGGGTGACTGTATTATGGTGTATCTATGTATAATTGTTGGGTGTTATCCCCGATGTTCAGCCATTAATATTCTTTTTCTCAGCTGCAACACCGAATTGGAATTGTTGTAGAATTCACAGTTCCAGGGTGACAATCACAATGATAACTCCCTACGCAAACCATTGATGTGATGCTGCCACAACCTTCCAAGAATGATCATCTGGGTCCAAGAATGATCATCTGGGTCCAAGATCTTTTGAGTTGGAGTGCCACAGTCAATAGAAACGCCACAGTACGGATAGCGGTTTCTTTACCAGTCTGGACGATTTTGCGAGATATGTACCCTGATATATTGTTGTAATACTGTATATACAACCCTTTTTACGCACAAACCTATGTGCCAGTCCATTTTGTCGAAGTCAAGCCACGGCATTTGGCAGTGATGCTCCACACATCATTAATTTTTTACCGTCCCTTCCTGCAGAAAGGGGTTGCCCATTTGAAGTCTATCCATCGATTTCCGGCTTTGAGCTCTCTGCTGGGTTCACTTACCAGGGTTGTGTAGTCTTTTGCCTCGATTCAACTTGGTTGTTATCTTCACTAAGATTCGTTGGCACGAGATGTAAAGAAACGGCCAAAGAATTTAGAGAAACTGTTGTGAAGCAGGATGTAGGGAAGGTCTTAAAAGTTGTGAAAGTTTTTGCTGTTTGGATCTACAGTAAGATTTTCGAGCAGCAAGCAATTGAGTTACAACGTGTTGTGTCTATGACACCATCTTGCTCACAGGCACTTCTGGAGCGCTGCCAAGTGATGAACGCGGATCCATCGTCCCTTTTTCAGGTCTCCAGAGATTGATCATTGACAATGGCGAGCAATGGCGCATAGGGGTTCATAATGGTGCATGTGCTGCATAAGGGGTTGAGAACTACATGGCTCATGTCAGTCAATCGTCACTTCCGTTTCAAGCTGCTTCCAAGCAACATGGCCGTTGAGTCGGATGTACTGTTTCCAGTGCAAGTTGTACAAAGCAACTTGTCCGTTGCCGGCATCGATCACCTGCGGCGGAACCACGTGCTTGATCATCAAACTTGACCATGCACCTACCATGCTGGGACTACGGCGGTGATTCCTGTCATACGTCTGCCGCATGTTGGCAAAACATGACCAAGAACTCGAGAGACGAAAATTTGCTACTGAATGCTCAAAGAGGCAAACCCCAAAAAGTTGTAACCAGCTACCCACTTACTGTACCTGGTACCAACCAGCTATCACCTCAGGCGCCTTGAATTTGCAGCCCAGCCAGCGATCGTCCCAGCTATCGACTTTGGCACCATGAGCGGCCATATGATGCCACGAGTGCATCCACATGAAGCCTTGACCAAACGGTGCTGGGCATGGTGCCCCGGGCTGAACATCGCAACAGGTTGGTTTCTTGGGTTGTCCGTTTTTGGGAGTGGTAGTAGTAGTGACGCACAGTCACAGCAAACTGCTTTCTCGCGCCAAAAAATCACTGGCAGTTCCGCCAACACCAGTGATGTTTGGTTCCCAGGTCTTGTTCCCACGTCTTGTTCCAACCAGTTTGAAGGTGTTCAAAAAGACTTGTTCCCAGGTCTTCAATGCGTGGAAGTACCTCCAAATCATTTTTTTTTTGGACCATCCACAACCAGCCCTTTCACAACCTGCAAAGGTTAAGGGTGCACAAGCACGAACGACTAGCAGGAGTTTCCAATGACCACTAACCGCTGTGAATAATGCTTACCCTCCGGAAAACTAACCTGGGAGCAAAAGTACACATACATATTGTACATCTATCTATATCTAAGGTGTATCAACTTACCTACTTATATAGGGTCGACCACTCTGCGTCAGCTTTCCTTTGTACAGGGCATCTACAGGCTATGTTGCGAGCTGCTGAAGAAGTGACTTTCCACAAGTACACTACGGAGCCATGAAACAATGACATCATCTCTGCATTGGCAAACAGTGATAGGTATGCCCGGTATGCCCTCAACAAGAACCAACACATCCAGTGCAACAACAAGACTAGAACAACACGATGTTGAACAACAACAACAACATCATCAACAACAACAACAACAACAACAACAAGTGACGATGATATCAACTATGTACGTTCAAGAACTACATACTTATAATTCTAGCCAAGTAGTGCTAAAACAATTTAAGATGAATACAACAGCAACAAAGATAACGGTTGCTGAACC
>VSDK01000008.1:90368-146957 GCA_009767595.1 Symbiodinium kawagutii
TGAACCGCTGCCATGGCAAGATCCCACAAGATCAGCACTCGATCCCACGTGTTGCTGTGGAGAGATGGCGCCACTTGCAGGGTTGGGACCATTGCGAGCAGGACACGTCCATCTTGGCCCAGCTCGAATTAGAGTGATGATTACTGATGCGATAGGTGGATGCAAGCTGATTGCGAGGAAAAACTGATTAGTGGTTTTGACCCATATGAAAATTATGCTTGTCAACCAACCATTTGAGAATAGTAGATAAGATAAAAATGGTAAAAACCACCAGCCACAAAATGCCTGAGAAATTCAGCACTGATCTGAATCCCAAGGACGATCCCAAGCCCAAACTCGATCCCCTGGGATCAGTCTTCGAGGATCCCAGCAGCCGGTTCTGCGGGTTCGTGCTGTGCCACACTGCCAACGCAGTCATTGCTTTACCAATAGGAATCAACCAATGGTTGATCTACCATTGATAATAATGGTTAATAGGAAATAGTTGATTCACAATTGTTAATGATGGAAATAACGATTCACAATCCACCATTGATTTTCCACTGGTTAAGTAATAATGATGGTTAATGATGATGGTTAATAATGATGGTCAGTAATGATAGTTACCAATGGAATTATGGTTAATAATGGTTGATGGATATTGATGGTTAATAAACAGGATCGGGATCAGGGGCGTGATTGTGATTTTTGTGGGCCTAAGATCATCCCTAACTATCGATAGTTCATAAACAATCAATGAAATTCACCATTATCAAGCACCATTTGCCATTCTGCACTAGTTGGCTCTACCTCTTCGCTAATTCATGGCCAAAGACCAGAGATGTCGCCCACAAAAGGAAAACAAACAAAGAAAGAAACAAGCATCGCCACTGACCTGAGGGAATCCTCCATCGAGTCCACCAAATCCTTGCTTGCGTCAA
Organism: Symbiodinium kawagutii; assembly: GCA_009767595.1. Classification (NCBI taxonomy): domain Eukaryota; class Dinophyceae; order Suessiales; family Symbiodiniaceae; genus Symbiodinium; species Symbiodinium kawagutii. Next base: position 91,289 of record VSDK01000008.1, read on the forward strand.
GTGGCGATTGTGCGTGTTGAGGGTGACCATCTTGCCCACGTACATAGATGGAATGGCCTGAAAGCAACGCTGGATGGCCTTGACCTCCGGCAGGCTGAACTCACCAGCTGCATTTGCAATGGTTCACTCAACCATGATTGTAATCGTTGTTACTAAGCATTAGCAAATATGGTTAACCATCAATGCACCATCATGACCCCATTCCATCATCATTCCATCATCATTACACCATCATCACACCGTCATTACTAACCACGGTTGTTGCAACCCTGCCCCCTACACTGCGATTCAACAGCATTCGGAATGCCACCCGCGCGGATTCAGAAGGCTAGGAATAGGTGATTGTCCGCAAATTGTTACAACAGTGACCCTCTAGCCTATAACTCCATCTTCATCCGTATGTCAAACACTTGCGGATATAGAAAGCCATGGCTGTTCGTTTGAGTTATCAAGCATCAAAAAAGCAGAGCCAAATCCAGCCAAACTATTCGTAGATTGCCATTTATTGACGATCGATAATCATATTCTGTAATAAGTTCTTTCCTTAAAAACCACATATTCATGAAACAAACATTCATGTATGGTGTAGGTACTACTAGCTACCCATAGCTGCTGATGACAACTGGTTCAGATCCAACCATTCCTCTACGCTGCCGATTACCCAAGTCCCTAACCTGGTGCGCAAAAACCCATTCTTGGGGATAACCCAGCTATTTCTACGGATTTTCCACGCAACCAGGTTGACCAGAGTGTAATACTACTGGTTGAAGAAGAAATGCTTTTGTGTAGATATATTATCTAGAGGCATACTAAGACCCATGATCATCAAAATAATCTTGGTTTCTGATTGCTGGTCATGATTGGCTACAGCGTTCGTGACCGCCCAGGTATCGGCTGCGCCTTGGTTGTGCATTTGAACCCTAGCCAACAGGTGCAGGTCTTTTGGAATCATATAGGCAGGTTCCACATACGCACGATGTGTTCTAGGTAGTGTAAAGGTGGCACAGCATGGGAGTTCAGCGGTGCAGGTCCGTAGAAGCAAAGCAGGCAGCTGCCAACCAATCCAGGCAGCACACCCCGTACCATGAGGGATAGCTCGGTTCAAACCGAAAAAACCAGGAGGCCTGTAAAATACATATGTACATATCTGTGTGCAACAACAAGGTAGCTCTATGACAATGTACATATCCAACATCTATCTACACTGGAGATTTTAAGTTTGAACCGTTGTGCGGACTATCACGATTTCTGTGTCCAAATCATTCCCCAATGTATGGTGAAATGCCAACCATGCTTAACAATTGTATTTCCCATTGTTCTTGATCATTCAGGTCTTCATCTCATCGTTGCTGAATATCATTGGCCATTAGCAACGGCATCAAATATTGTCAAACCAATCCTTATTTACATGTCTATGACAGTCGGAACCTAGTACATGTCAAACAAATCGTGATATAACAGTATACTATGAATATGACTTGGTTTTTTGCAGATAATAGCATTTGATGATATCATGATAGCGTATACATGTCAGCGTAATACATGATTACTTAAAGGTCCATTGAGTAATCATGTATCAACTTTCTATGGTTGCTAATTTGGTTTCTAGGCTTACTAATAGATGTGTCCATGATTATCTAATGGTCACATGTCAGTAATACATGATGTTTACTTATAGAATCATACTGATATGTATTGTACTGAGATGTTATACATACATACACCATGTATTATACTAAAAAATGTTTATAATCATCATGACAATGCATTATGACAATCATCATCATACATCATTATGTATTGTACTAGATATTGTTGCATTAGTTGATATGTTATACATTAATCATACTGATGTGCATTATAATCATCATGATACACAATGCTATACTATAGACGCTCGAACGACAGCGCTTTCCCTTCTTCGCGCCTGAACCACCTTGAACCTCTCCCAGGTCCAACCACCTGCCGTCGATCCCACAACCAGTCACCAGGGTGGTCGTCATCGGGGTTCAACAATGCTTACGTAGAGAATGACAGTATCTGCATATATATATATATATATATAAACATATTTGTATATGTGTATAAAGTATATAGTTTATAGTATAAAGTATAAAGTATATAGTATATAGTATATAGTCTATATAGTATATAGTATATAGTATATAGTCTATATAGTATATAGTAAATAGTATATAGTATATATAGTAAATAGTATATATATAGTATATATAGTATATATAGTATATATAGTATATGTAGTACACATAGTATATATAGATATAGTATATGTATGGATGTTTCTCAAAATAGGGGTACCCAAAATTGTTGGTTTATTAGTAAAAATGATTGTTAATGGATGATTTGGGGGTCCCCTATTTTGAGAAACACCCATATATGTGTACATATCAATGACTAATATACTGTATTTGATGCATGTCAGATTGCATATTAACTAATGCAACAATCAAACAAGCAAGATACAATTTTTGACTATTGTTTCACACAGTGGCAAGTAATTAAATGTCTGGCTATATATCAACTACATAGGCGGGTTATTGAACATATCATCAGTAAACCACAAGCAAGGGCAGTGTATCATGATTTATTTATGTACGTCTGTATGTATGTCCGTATGTATGTATGTATGTATCTATCTATCTATCTATCTATCTATCTGTCTATCTATCTATCTATCTATCTATCTAATGTATCTATGTACCATGTGTTTAACAATGATGGACCCACCCAGCCTAGTTCCCGAGCCCAACAAAACTACTCATTGGTCTCACCGAGACACGCTGGAAAAGCATCCGCAGAATCACCCGATTGGAAACGACATGCACGACAACCAATAACAACAATGGCAGCAGCAGCAGCAACACGACAACAACAACAGCAACAGCAACAACAACCTCCGCCGCAGCCGCCACCACCACCACCACCAACAACGACAACCAGAACAAGTGCTGCCACTACTACCACCACAATCACTCTCGATCGCCTCAGGAACAAAACCAAACCAATCAACCACAAGGACGACAACAAAAAGCGATTGAGGATATATAGTCTCTCCTATTGCCAAGTTGCGATTGATGGACAATCAAAAACTTTTCCTTTGAAGTGCCATCTGAAGTAGGAAATGGGAGAAACCCTCATGATTGAATTAGGAGATAGGAAAGGAAATATAAGATAAGAATGAGGCAATTAAAAAATAAGAACTTTGGCCTTGGTCGGAATTAGGCCACAGACGAGTACCAGCCTTTGGGCATTGGTCGGAAATAGAAAATAAAAGAAAAAACACTGAGCATTCGTCGGCATTGGGAGCAGCAGGCAAAGACCGTGCAAAAATATGACCAGCATCGTCTTCAGGACACATGCATGGATGGCGCAAATATGACGCACATTTTCTTGGGGACACATGCTATGGATGGAACTTATCATGGGACACAAAATTGGACGCTGTACGTCGATCGTTTTTGGGCGCCAAAACTAGGAGACACGAGGTGGACAAAACAATCTCTATAACCCCAACCCAATGCAGAAAACAAAAAAAACACCCCAAATCTCCTTGTTCCAAAATGTGCCCTGAGTTCGTGAAGCTAGGGTTTGATTTTTGTTGTCTCGCACCAAGCATATTCAATCACCGCGTGGGGGGTGAATTTCCAAAATGATTTCATTTAAAATCATGTCCATATGAAACCAATCTATGTTATATATATATATACATATGTATATGTCTAATGGTCAGGGTTTCATCGTCCACGGCCCGCCTGGCAAGTCCTTCATGCCCTTGTGCCCACTGGTGTCCTCGGGTCAAACCAGAGCTGTCGCGGAGTTGAACCCCGTCACGAACGCTTGATGTGCGTTCGTCAACCCAAGCGTTTGTTAATACCGAGGAAAAATGAAAGAGGTCAATCAAACATAATCAAACCACCAACTATAGTCTATACTTATAGTTGGTCAACTCATGGTGTTTGATATGATTTGGCTTAGATGATTGAACGATGATTAAAGATGAACACATAATGCTTGTTGACATGGGAAATAAATGCCTGTTTGAGAAGTGCTGATATGACTCACATGATTGGCAATAATCATAGCGAATTAACAACATTCAGAATGCATGTATCAACGATACTGGCATTGATGAACCGCCGAGTGTGGTTATAAATCTCCAAGAATCAACTTATGATGCACCATTTTTCACAATGATTACGAATCATTAGCAACGATTCTTTGTGAGGAGGGTTAAGAGTAATAGGTCAACCAATCAGACCCTTTCTTCAAGGTTTTGAGTTGGGCGGAGGCGGCAAATCTATGAAGAGAGAAGCCAGCTTTCAGGCGCTGAAAATAGAATTCTGCGATCATTATGACAATGCTTATTCATCGTGATATGAACATCATTATGATCACCTCAGAAATATCTATCATTGTCATGAGGTGATATAGCTACATAAGTTGCTTGGTTTGTAGATCGCATTCGCCAATCTTGCGTAGCATTCGCATGATCAACAGGCTGATCACACTCCAAATGCTCTTTTGTCAGGTGTGATCCCTGGATCTGGCCGCCAATAACCCTGCCCACTACCAGTATGGAGCATGACCCCCACTACGGAGCATGCTGTACCTACCCGGTAATCAGTGCCAAAGCTGCAAGCAGTCTGACTGTCTGACCCCCTTTTTTTCGAAAAGGTATGATAAGCTGCCCTAGTTGCTCTACTCTACACCATGTGCAGAGTGAAACAGCAGTAATTAATCAAATTAGAGCTGGCTTCATTGAACTTTGTGCTGCAAATACTTCTAGACTTGCAAACAAGGGAACTTAGGAATCCCAACTTGGCTAGATAATGATATGGATACATAGTGGTCAATGATACTTGATGGTTGCATATCTTCCAAAGATACTTGATATATTTTGCATATCACCCAAACATGGTTGATCAATGATTCTACTGGTTCTACCTTGTTTTATGAGGGAACCCCTACATTGACAGCACAGGGTGTTGGGTCAAGGGATTGATCCACTGGTCAACTAACATATGTTGCCATCACCAACGCGAGATCCCGAAAGTTTACTGATGTGAACTAATGTGACATATCTATGCTAAAAATAGGGTTTATTCTATCTTATTATGGAACTAGAGATACACGCCTGATTCAGTACCACTCATGATCACGTTAATGTATCAAATCAGTCAATGACAAGAATCACAAATATGGATTGGATCAAAAAAAATCGTCGGCAAATATGATCACGCAAATGTATCAAATCGTAAATGTATCAAGTTCTGCAGGCTCCACATTTCCGAGGCAGTTCTTAGCGGCTGATGTTCTGCCACAGCTCTGTGGCAGGCGCAGTTTTTGCCAAGAAGAGTCGATCAACTGCTAACGACTGCGAGTTAAATGAGCTCATGCTACACCACCGCAACTTACCCATGGAAATCAGTAGTAGTGACTAGTAGTAGCAGTACTAGTCATAGAAGCAGCATCAGTAGTCACTACAATTTCTTTTCAAAAAAAAAGCTGATAGGTGATATAGGTGGCACCGGTCTCTGCCTCTGCCCAGCTTCGAAAGTGTGCTTGTTCATGCGCAGAAAGCGGTTGTGGATGTCGTTGTGCAGGGCCACATTGCCCCCGCCCGCATCGCGCACGCGGAACCTCTCCCAGGTGCCCATGTGGCCAATGGACCTTGCGTCCTGGAGCACAGTAGCGGCCCACTTGGGGAGCAACCAGTGGAAAACCTATCATGAAAGCAAAAGCATGTCAAATTGGTTCAAATATGTTCAAACAGTTAAGATACATGATTTTAGAGATCTTGATCTGAAAATCAAGTTGGTTCTATAGTGAAGTTCAAATACAGATCCTTAGGCTTCTACTCACCAACATGTCAAAACGGATTCTAAAGATCGCGATTCTATCCAACTATATCCAACTTATATCCCCTGGTATTTGCCCATTCTGACCCGGCTGGGAGGCTCATCACGATGTATCAATTTCTACCATCTCCAGGCAGGAGCCCCTGCGTTCCGGCTGAGCAGATGCCGCCTTTCATTTGCCACTGCTAAATCATACTAAATCACTAGTACTATATATTAAATCATTAACTACCAATAACTACTAATGGCTACAAAATCACTAATACTCAACCACCGAAAGTGGGAGAAGTTGCGAAGTGAACAAGTTCAACTCAGTTGGAGATCGACTCCCGCCAAGATCCAGCGGTTGATAAACCGCCAACTGACCATCGAATATGAGGCTGGTTTATTGACGACTGGATTCCCTGAAAACCCAAACCCTGGTCACAGCTGCTTCAAATCATGCTCTGGCTGTGGGGGCTGCCACACTACAGGCTACTTCTGGATGTTCGGATTGCGCATTGGATTGGGTGGCCAATGCTTGGTTACTAGTTAACAATTGGCTAATGTTTGCTGTTGAATGGTTGGGTTGAATGGTTGGCGAAGCGTTGGTTGCTGTTTCTCAATGGTTGGTCCAACGTGGTTTAATGTTCTGCAATGCCTGTTTACTGGTTGGTTCGTGGCTGGTGGTCGTGAATGGTTGATGCTTGCTTTCATGATTAGATAATGGCTTGTTCATTGCCTATGATTGCTAAATAATGGTTAGATAATGGTTAGAAAACGGTTTGTACATTAGGGATGTCCAAATCCCTTCTAATCTATGTTCCAGATCAAGCGGGGAACAGGCGTCAAGTGTACCCTTGGCTAGACCCCTGCTAGCCAGCAAGATCAGCCACACCAGCCCACATATGCCAAGCCACAGCAATGCGGGAAGGTTGAGTTCCATGAAGCCATCATGAAGCCACACCAAAATGCAAGTATTCAATGGTAAATAATCACAACTCCAAATGAGATTTGGAGATGAAGGTCAAGATATACTTTGAAGGGGTTGGAACGTTTGGGAGATAGAATGCTGTCCTGTCACACCCCTGGAAAGCCGGACTGGAAGGCCAACACTGTGCTTTTTTTTTTCCTGCAGCCAAAGTTTTGCCATTGTTTGGCATCTTTGGTGACTTGGGCGCGTCTCAACCTGCGCAGGGCTGAAGGGATCATGTGTTGTTGAACATCCAAACGCAGTGCAGCATTGGCTCTGACTTACATCCCATTGAGATCCATTGATCCATGAGTTCCACAGCAGCATTGCAGTTCATTGCAGTTCATTGTTTTCCTTTCTGTTTCGATGCTTCGGCTCGGTTTCTTATCACCACCAGATCACTTTATACAAAGCCAATCAACACAAGTGGAAACAAACTGGTGCGACCCACATGCCGCTTCACTACAGACTTTCACTGTCACTACTGTGACTTCGTTTTGCAACTTGGCTTCGTATGGCGATGGTCCAGTGGGGAAGGATCTATATGCCTATCTGGCAATGCTTGGGAGAACTACTGATGTAGTCCAGCCCAGTACTGATGTACTGACGAAGAATGAAAAATATAATCAAGCAATCAATCAATCAATCAATCAATCAATCAATCAATCAATCAATCAACAGCCAATAATCATAATTGGTGTTGCCAAGAACTCACTACCATCATTTTCACCATCAGATCATTGCCGCTACAAGAAATAAAAACATATATAATCATTAATATATGTAGTGCCTAGTCACCTGAAATCACCTGAGCTAACAAAGTAAACTAAACTAAACCAGTTTCAGTGTCAGTTCAGTATACCAGTACTCTGTACTCTGGTATGGGCTCAAAATGCAAGCGTGCCATCAAGTGTCGACCGCTAGGCTGTCCATCCAGAGCATTCAAGCTCTCAGCCACCAAACCACCAAACCACCAACCCAAACCATGAGTACAAGTTTATAAGTACATGCAATCAATCAGGAATCAACTGGATGAATCATCATCGTCGAGACGATCACAATTGGATAATTGGGGGATTGCCAATCCAATTATATGTTCTTAATTAGATGATTCTAGAACAACGAATGGATGGTTGGTGACATCAAGCTACAGTCGCTAGAGCCAGCCGGTCAGCTAACCAGGTGCTTGGCATTCTTCGAAACTTTGGGACGCTTCGATGTTGCTTCAGGACCTTTGCCTTTGGATGATGTCATGGAAGACTCCAAGCGAGAGCCACCAAGCTTCAGCACGTCTTCAGATGATGGGAGTTCAGAAGGTGCATCAATTGTTCTCTTGGTTCCTTTTTTGGCCTTCACTTCTTCAAATGGCCTCGGAGGTAACACTTTCACTGATGAAATGCGTTGATCAATGATTCGATGATCAAGTATCATTGCACCAAATGGCATCTAAGGTTAGTTATGCTTTTCAAAGTGGAAGTTTGCCACCCCATCCCCAGATGAATACCCTTGGGCTTAATGGGCATGACAAGTAGCAAGTGTTCTCTCACCATGTACGCGAAGACCTTGCTCCCAATCTTTTTGATGATGACAGGCGTTTCAGGCTCAGGATTGAACTTCAGGTACATCTTCTTGAACTTTAGCTTATGTGCGCCGTCGTCAATGTCATAGGTCTCTTCATGTCCAACTTCATCTGAACCAAGCACCAAAGTAGGATGATCAGCATCACTTGCTGGAACCATCCATGCAGGGCATGGGACTTCTGCATCAATCTTGCAATGCTGCATGCCCGACATCCAGAATGTCAAAGGTTTTGGATCAGGCATGAGCTCCAGGGGTACGCCTGAATGATTGGTGTTGGCAAGTCTGTTGATGTTGAACCGTGAGCAACGAATCTCTACATGGCTATGGGCAGTTTGGTAACTAAGCTTAGCCAGTTTTTGATAGCAGCAAAGCCATTCCCAGTCCCACGCCCCACTCATGTGATTTCTTCTGGTTTATTTGTTGAAATCGTTACCCTGTGATAGTGGTGATGATGTGATGTGAATCAACTAGCAAATGTTTAGTGGAAACACGAGTCTCAGAGGTTTCAGGGTCTCTACTTGGTGTGCTACTGGCTTGGGCCCCAACACACTTTGGAACCGTCTGATTGGAGGACCGACATCTTCAGGAAGTGCACGACTTTGGGCTTGTTGGAAAGTACCGGTGCGTTCGTACCTTGGCATTGGAACGTGCAGTGGTGCAGGGCGGAAAGTCGCAAAGGAAAGAATTACACAGGCCGAACAGGCATATTGCGCTAGTTGTCAGGCATCATCAATCATCAATTTCATCAATGGCTCGATACTCAATATTGAAAAACTGTTCATCATGGGAATCATGGGACCCATGACCCAGAACCCAGAACCAGGCGACCACAAACAATACCCGATACCGAGACTCAAGTCAACATTCACCCAACGACTCAACACCACTCAACACCCACCCAAAACATTAAATCAACAAAGCCATGGACCAATGGACCATGCGACCATGCATAAGAAAAACAACATGAATTGGAATGCAACCCAGATACTGACATCCCCCCAGTAGTATGTTTTGAACTCATCACGAGCTTTTCGACTGATGACATTCTCCAGCAGCTCTTTCACAGGTTCATTTGGTGTAAGCTTGGCAGTGAGTGCTTTCATGTAGTCACTGACATCAGGGTCCAATTCAAACAATATGTCAGTAGAAGTCACTGTCTTCTCTCCCTTCTCGGTGTGACGAACGTTGAAGAACAGCTGTGCTGAACACCCAGTGATTTTACAAGCATTCCTGCAACAAAGATATCTTGGATGTTGGATGTTACATCTGCGCCGTGCCGGGTCTGAACTACTAATCTTGAGCAGGTGAAGTAGGTGTTAGGTAATGTGTAAAGTCTTTGTGAAATGACAACTCTGGACCCTTGTCAGTAGACTCAGTAACTCAGTAGACTAACAACGCTAAACTTTGTGATGAAAGTACAGTATGCTGTATGGATATCTGAACATCATCAAATCATCAAATAAATGTTCATTCAATCATATAAAAGGCATCATGTAAGCCAAGCAAAACAACTCATCTCACTGTCGCCACTGACCTAAGCAACATTGTAAACATTGGTGAGTGAAGTACACGCAGTGCCGCAGTGCATTGCAGATTGTTAATTGAATGTTAACTTGTCAAATGATGGATATCAATCTTTGTGTTGAAACAGTTGAAAACTTGTTTAAAATATTAGTTTAAACACAATTTCCCCAATATCTAGCAAATGAAAAACACATCTTTCGATTTCACCCCCCATCACAGTCCTGCAAGCAACCATGTTTGCCATTGTCAGCCCCGTCCGTAGCAAATACAACGCATCTGCAGACGTCAACACCGAAGTTGCACCCGTAGCTTTGCAATCTTGTTGGAGGCCATACTTGTTCAAACCTTCCTGGGAAATGAGCGATGACCCATCACATTCAACCGTGGTAGCAGTGGTAGCAGTGGTATTAGTATCAGGTCGTGGCACAATACGACGCTCCAAAGCTTTGGCAGACTCAGTCACGTCTGAGACTTTGAAGGAGCTATATTTGACCAAGGATGCAAGCGCAGCACTGTATGTAGATGCCATCACTGCTACATCTGCTGACACGTTGTGGCAAACCATGTCCATCTCAAAGAATGATGCCTTGTGCGCCCCAATCTTTTCAGCCAGCTTCATCTCCAAGAGATCAGCCTTGAATTGAGGCCGATGAGAAAGCACCCTTGCCAAAAGCTGCATCATGTACTCAGCCCTGAAGCGAACCATCCTGTTGACTGCCTTGGGTGTCAGAAACTCCAGCAACTGCTTGGCCGATTCATGCTCTTCAATCTCAGAAGGCATGCCCCCTTTGTTCTTTGCTTGGAAGTCGTAGAGGTAGTGAGCAAGCGCCAAACAACTGGGTTTCGCATTCGCATCTGTGGCAATAGATGATGGCAGCTCATGATTGACCAGGACTGCAATCTGGAACACAACCTCTGATATGTCAATGTTGTGATCTTGATGGACAATGCATTGGGCCTTGTTTGTCCTTGCACAATTGGCCATCATGACAGTGTATGCAGTGTATGCATCAAGACTTATGATTCATTACCGATGTACTTTCACAAAATGTATGCAACCAGTAATAATAGCTACCAGTAAGGTAAAACAATAGAAACCAATGCTTTCATTACACGATAGAATCGGAGAGAAGTAATACTTAGTAGGTGTATCAGTGAGTATTGTAGTAGAAATTTTAGTAACAATAACAATAATACTAGTGATAGCAGCGATAGCAGTAGAATAAGCCAGAATGAGCAGTAGCAGTAGCACTAGCAGGAGCAGTAGCAGTAGCAGTTACAGAAGCAATAGGAGTAGGACTAGGAGGAGTAGTAGTAGTAGTAGTAGTAGTAGGACTAATCATCAGATTGACATCTTAATGTGATGCCAGCTTGTTATGACGGTATGACGGTATGATGTATTAATTAAATCATATTCAATTCCATAATACGGTGCAGTGCAACATGTGCAACATTGTCTTGCGTCTTTCATCATTGAGTTGAACCAAAGATGGATGATGGACGATGGATGGATGCTTGGAAATCACTGGACAGTTTCAGGGTGAACGTACTTACTGACTTACCGAATCACTGTACTGACACTGATGCATTCATCCCAAAGCAGTCCTGCGCTCACCACAGCTGCAATTCTCATCCCACATCTCCATGATGCGACTGAACGCCAAATGACGCATCACTGATTTTGATAATGGCTCATCTCCTTCAGCAAGAAAAATGGGATCTTTGCACTTCATTGCCGCTGACTCAGCGTCAACCCATTTTTGAAAATCGCTGATCATCGCGTCCAGACTAGGCGGTGCAGCGGCAGTGACAGTGTCGTCGGGCATGCTGGACATGCCTGAGGTCAAACCACTTGCTGACATCGAAAGCATAGCATCCATCATTGCAGTCGCCTTCTGTTCACTGCTCCCCTCGAGCCCTGACGATGTAAGCACTGAATTGGCAGCACGGAGGGCCTCCAAACAAATCACAACAACAAGCGAAAGTGTCAATTGAAAGGTCCAGCATTGGTCCAGCATCAGCATCTACCAGCAAACTCATCAAACAAATCAAACATGCAAGACCTACAAGTAGGGTCAAATAGGAGGTCTTAGTCTACTGGCTATTGGCAGGGGTTGGAAGCATTGTAGATAGCGCATCAGTGATTAGTGATTCAGTCAGAAAACCCACGGTAATTGTTAAGGAGTTAAGAAGTAAAATTGAGGTAAACTGTAGTAAACTGGTAAATTTCCACAGTGCTAAAAGCAATATTTGCGCTATGTTATAAGTATAGTTTGTATATCTTTGAAACCATCAACGACTTCATTCAAGTTTTCATTCCCATCCATCCAACTTAATATTGCTAGAACCGATTGATCTTGGAAAACGAAACATTTAATTAACCCATTTCCCACCAGTACCCGTACCGGCCTCAGCATATTGACCGATAGTTGCGACTTGTAGAGCAGGTCGCAAAGAAGACCACTTCCTGTGGACTTTCTTTCCCAGCATGACTTCTCCCTGAAGTGCGAAGATGAGTCCAACTTTCACATGAGACCGAAGCAAGGGAAGCTCCATGTTCATGTACTTCATGATCTCGCCATCTTCGCTTGGAAGCAAAGCACTGGGTTCCACATCATGTGGCAATCCATACCGCTTGCGGGCCATTGTCATTGCTGATCTGAAGCTCAAAATGATGTCATCTGCAAACAGTTTTGAGCGTGCCAAGCTACCATGCGGGCCATCAATGGTGACTTCTTCAGCAAGAGAGTCCTCGGTCATCATCGTACCAGAAGCTTCATCGCCTTTGCCCCCAGACTTGCCCTTGCTCTTTGCTTTTGCTTTGGCAGCTCCCTTTGCTTTTGGCTTTGCCTTGGCCGCCCCCCCAAAGCCTGAAGCAAGAAGCATCTTTTCTGGATCTTTATCTTTGACAGTCTTCTCCTGCTCCTTCTGTTGGTTTCTCTTCTTTTGCAATTCGAAGACCTTGCCGTCAACGGCAGTGAGAAGAACGCCAACTTCTACGCATGCAGTGCCTGGCTTCTTGATCAGCCATGGATAGTCTGCCAAGTTCAGGGGAACCTAAGTTGAAAGGTTGGAGTGAAGCTGAGCTAAAGGGCTAAGGGGTGTTTAACCATTCCTTTGATATCATGCATGTATTTATGTAGGAATGTAGTAAGTTATGCATTATGAACGTATGCCACATGAGCCCTATGTCATATGTACAAAGGTTGAACGAACTTAAACAGCCAGTCTATGTTTTTCCCAATCAACATAGACGTCATGAACCTGATATTTCGTTTGTAGTGAGACAGTGAGACAGAAAGCCTGGGGATGAATCACCGAGGTACTTGGTGGTCTCTACTGCACTTCTGGCTGGATCGATTGCTGAATCTTTACTGGCCATGGCAACTGGGTTTGGTTTGCACTTGACCGAGCGTTGAAATGTTGGGAAGATTAACATCAGGGCCTCATACCACGTAATCACGTACCAACCCGACCACAAAAAGCATTATTTATTGCCAATGGACGCACAGATTCAATGCTTCCATTGCTAGAGCTTGCTTCTCCTGCTCACCCATCGCATTGAAGACACACGAGATAGCAGCAAGTACATCCTTCGATATGTAGAGCACTGCGTCGTGAACGAGCCCTGTATCCAAAAAGTTGCAGTGCTCGCTCATGAACTTTCGGTAGTCAGCAAGGCATCCAAGTTTAGCCAACATGTTGTGCACATACCTTGTTGCTTCAAATGCTCTGAAGCTACCCCAAACACCTGGATACTGCACTTCCAGAAGCTCGCGGTACTTGGATTCGTAGTTGGACTGTCGATTCGAAATCCCATGTTGTAGCTTGTAATTTTGCCAACTCTTCTCGGCCTGAAGGATGTATTTTTGAAAACAATAGCCACCATTGACCACCATTAAACTGATATGAGTGCATTATTTACTGACCCCATTAGGACTCCCCAAAACCCCCCAAAGCAGCTAAGCATTAACTCTAAGACTAAGCTGATCAAGTGTCACGGTCACGTGATCTGGCTGCTATTTAATCACATGATTTTCTTACCATGTCTTCATGTCTTCGTTGTTTTCAATACAGTTCACTTCACTACATTAGCATTATGTTTTGATGTGTCTACTTGATTGCCTCAGGGATCTTGGTCAGCATCTCCACAAAAGAAGTTTGGCTTCCCTGGTGAAATGCGTTGTGATAGGTGATCCTTAGTTCATCCATTGCAGTGCTGCAATGGCTATAACACAATCAATCAATGGCATGGCGGCAATGAGTTCAATGAGAATACACATCATCCAAATCCGGTCAGTGTTGCTGAAATCAGAGTTGCTGAAATCAAAGTAGGAATTGTTGCCGTATTGTCTTGTCATTACGTGTCATTCAGATTGAATTGTCAATTCAAGGTACCACACCGTTACCACACCTAGACCCTTCAATTTCAATGCTCGGCTCTAATGGTCCAATGGGTTTGGATTGCTGCCATGGCTCAGGAACTGCAACACGCTTGGTGGAGTGCGGCAGTCAAAGACCGTGACCTCGAGGCCAGATCTGGCAGTCATCTGGAGATTGGGCCAATCTTGGGAATCGGTGGCCTCGTTTGCATTGTAAAAGGCTTCTGACCTTAGGAGCCATGGGCCATCGGACCATCGGAGCTAGCACTGGCAACATTTAGTGACATCAACAAGTAACATCATCATCATCATCATCATCAGGATCAGGGACTCATATAATATCAAGTGCCCAATCAACTACTACTAACTACTACTTCACATGCCGAGAAAACCTATCAATAACCATCAGTGGCATAACTCTCACTCTCAGTTTTTAAATGAGTTGATTGAGGGTTCTTGCAAATGACTCTGGATAAGCCGTTGGTAGCCGGGCCCATGAGTGTCTATGTGCTGTATTGATTGGGTTCTACGGGTTCTACTTGAGTTGTCCAATTGTATCTAAAAAGTGTGAATGGATTGATCACTGGGTCATTGGCCCAGTGGCCATTGGGCCATTGGTTCTTTGGGGGTTGCGGTCAAGTTAGCCATTGTTATACATACTCTGTTGGTCAAAAACCAAACCAGATGGATTAAATGAACCACCAAACAATTAACATACATAATTCACATATCACTATCACATAAACTTGATAAAAATGAAAATGGTGAACTATACTTACTTGAAGACTAAGCTCAGCTGAGTAGCAATGTGGCAAATGTGAGAGCCTTGTACTGGTGATCCTCACCACTCGGTGCCACCACCCAAGCGTCACCTCGAACTCCACGAACTATCCCTTTTTCACGAACCGAACGTTCGTATGTAGTCAAGACAGTTGCCTGTCTTCTGTCATTGAGCTCATGTCGAACGACTGTGCGAGTACCATTGACATACCATGGAAGAACTTTCTGGGCCGGAACCTGCCAAGAAGAACGGGGCGCGAATAGGCTTCCCGACCAGATTATGAAACAATACATCTAATATGTATGATATAATATGATATTTATATATATATATATACATTGTTGAAGTGTTGGTGATATTGAAACATATCCCTTTGTGATTTACTGATGATGATGATGATGATGATGATGAGGATGATGATGATGGTGATGATGACGATGATGATGATGATGATGATGATGATTGATGATGATGATGATGATGATGATGATGATGATGCTGGTGATGGTGATGGTGCTGATGATTAATGGTGATTGATAGTGATGGTGATAGTGATGATTCGATGGTGATGATGACGATGATGATGACGATGATGATGATGATGATGATGATGATGATGATGATGATTGCCAGTACTTAAACGTCATGGAAGAACAGGCCCTGTCATAAAAAGTAATTGCGTTCCCCCTTGAGTCTACTCGAACTGTTGGATTGTGTTTGAACTTTCATTGAACTTATGTTTTGTTTCATCCAGTGTTTGTTATGTTTCTGCTTTTGTATTGATGGAGACGGAAAGTGAAGGATTGTGTAAAGTCCAGTGATTGATGATGATGATGATGAGATGAGTATGTTAGAGTTGACTCCGAGTTGACTTCACTCCTTTCATGTCACCTGGTCGGCCCATCCCCATCCCCCACGGTCCCCCACGGACAGTCCTTGTAAATCTTGATGATTTCGTCAAGAAGAAGTCTTCCTGCAGAGACATTCGGTCCGAAGATGTCTCCCAAGGAAGCTTGCTGATTGTACTGCATAGCTGGGTCCGGTTTCAACTTCAAGGTTCCATCACCTCCGCCTTCCTTTTCACCACTTGAACTCACACCCGATGAATTCAGCATGGGACCAACTCGAAGTAGCCGTTGGTCTGGTGTCGCTGACGGAATAGGTGTCGCTGGTGTCAATCACCAGCAAACGAGTGACAAATGCACCCGACTGAAAAGACGGGATGAAGTCTGACGCTGTCGTTCACTCACTAGGACTGAACAAACTGGCTGCAGCAATGCTTCAGCTTCAACTTCAGTGAGTCAGTCTCAGTTTCAGAAACCTCGATGTATAAATTTGATTCCTCAAACTCAATCCTGTGTCCAATATGTGTCCCTTTGTCCTACATTCAGTGATGCAAAGTCTGCAAGGGCAAGAGCATATGTTTTGCACATCTCCATGATGTGTGTGTGTGTCGGTCGTATTTGTGTGACATGAGTAAGACTCTTTTTGATGTGTTTGCGTGTGCGCAAAAGAATTCCGATAGCTGGCAAATTCAGCAGTCACAAGATCGTCGCTGGTTTCACAGATAGTCACAATAGTAGTCGAGGAGTAGAGTAGTAGTAGTCATGTGCACAAGTGTCATTTCAGTGTCACAGTGTCAATCTACTATAGTTGAAAGTTGAATGCCTGACCTAACCATACTGCCATACTAAATACTAAGTGCTTTCAAAGAGTTTTTCATATTTTCCCCAAGCGCGTTGAATGTAGGTATGTAGGATGCGTTCCAAACTAAACTCATTCAAGACATCCACGCAATCCATGCCATCCAGCCTGAACAAAAGCAAGCATTGGTTGATTGGTTGATAAGTTGATAACAACAATGCGATGTGCGATAAATAGCAGGTTACCGAATACTCAACATAATGACTTCCTTACTATGGGTCCCGCCATGGCCGGATTCAGGATTTACGTCATAATGTCGGATGTCGTAAGGTACTGTACGGATAACGTCGAAATTCAACTCAAATGCCTGTGCCTGTACAGACTATATACACATCATCCCTATGTGCCACTATGTGCAGCCTTGCACCGCGACTGAGTTGTCACAAAGTCCAGGTCATGCGCTGAACAAAACTCAACAGACTCAACAATAAAAAATATATACTGTAAAACAAAGTAAGTTTCTTACAATGTACATTGTACCAAGATTTGACAGGTGACAGCAAAGAAACATTGTCCTGCCCAGCGCATGCAGCAAAAGCAAAATGGCCCAAAGTGGGCACACCAATGCACACCAACTAGTGTCTCTGTGTTAATTCAATCATGAATTGACAGAAGCACCAAGTTTCAATCGGAGTGGGTTTTTGCGACGTTTCCAGGCTGCTTTCAAGATTTGGAGCAAGTCTGGATCAATTTGAATTTGGCTGAGAGCAAAAAGAATGATAACGCCAATCACGTTGACTTGCATTGAGTTGCCAGCCATCTTAAACAAGTTTTGTCGTGATGGCGTTTGCTGCCATTCACTAGGGGTGCTTCGACTGTGCATGGCGAACGAGCAGCATTGCCACGTTCGCACAGGGAACCCTTGACAGGTCAGCGCCTCTTCTGGTGTGAGCCAACGACGGTGTCTGGATGAATACCAAATGCTCGCTGACGATACGAGCGTTGGCATGACCTGGAATCAACTGGACCATCAGTCAAACCATCAACAACCGCACCGTAACGTAACAGTTACAGGAATGATTTGGAATTCGCAGACAAACACAAACCCACAACTCGAATCAATTTCAGAATCAGGATATAGTTTACACTTATTTAGTTAGTTCATAGTTCATTGCTAGTAATTGGTAGGACTGAATGATTCAGGATCATGATGATCATGATCATTATGATCATTATGAAAGTGTACCTATTGCATACTGCACTGCATGCATACTGCATACATACTGCAAACTCCCCAACATTGTTTCATGGCTAGAGTAGGTTCGAGACTCGAGACTGTCTAAAGTGCAGACTGCAATCATATAATCAGCTTAACGGCTTAACCAGTGAAAGTATGAATGATTCACTGTGTGGAGATAATGTCAAATCCAACAATCTCACGTGACGATGATTGGTAAGGCTAAGGTAGGCAAACTGTAAACCATTGTTTACTTTGAAAACGCTGGCCAAGCAGTGGGCCAAGCAGTGGGCCTGCCTTGCCATTTGTACCCATGTTCGTCACATCCGGGTTCTGGTTCAATGAATAAAGGCCACCTGGACATTTGGATTCGTAACCCCTGAGAAAGTCCTGCTCATTCTTTGTCAAGACCGCCTCGAATGACGTGGCATCGTCAGTAGGAGGTAGTTCATCATGGCCATCAAGCCTCCAAAGGCTACATGGTCTTTGCGATGCCCAAGCAAGCTCGTCAGAAAGAGCATCGGTATCATCATCTTCTGACCTGGTCATCAAGTCACTGAAGCATTCAGTAGTAATAAGTTCAAATGATGCAATGCAATGCTACTAGCAGTCGCGGCCAAGCTGTAGCGTTTAATTGTCATGTTTCATATGTCATGGTCCTGCTAGGCATAAATGCAGCCAGAATGCTGCCAAAAAAACATTTGCCACGAAGCTGATGCCTGCTCACCCAACGTTCGCGCCATCATCGAGGTAAATGAAGTCAATAGGGATCTGAATCCAAGCGTCTTCGTTCGATGACGTCCACTTAGTTGCGCGCTGCTCACCCGAATGATGCTGGGACTAGAACCCAGGACCCAGGAACCAGAAGAGTCCACAAGAACTGGCTTGGGTGATTGATGATGGTGATGATGATGATGGTGAGGCTTATTATTATTTGGATGATTGATGATGATGATGATGATTATTATTATGATGATGACGACGATGATGATGACGATGATGATGATGCTGATGTTGGTGATGGTGATGATGGTGATGGTGATGATGGTGATGGTGATTGGCGATAGTGATGGTGAGTGATTGGTGATAGTGATGATTCGATGGTGATGATGACGATGATGATGAATGATGATGATGATGGTGATGATGATGATGATGAGGATGATGATGATGATGATGATGATGATGATGATGATGATGATATGAAGATCAATACCAATGCCAGTAACTATGTAAGTAAGAGACAAGACAAGACAAGGCAAGGCAAGGCAAGGCAAGACAAGACAAGACAAGACAAAGCAAGGTACAGCAAAACAAATCCAAAACAAAAACAAACAAACCAACTAACTAACAAACAAACAATCAAACAACACCAACAACAATTTCACAACAATAGCAACAAAACAAACAAATCAAAATGAAGCAAAACATGTGTTGTGTTTCTAGACAAGCAACATCATGAACTGGCGGTCTCTTCTTATGGGCCAACCGAAGTGGGTTGGCTCCAACAGTGCCGTTGTCCACTCGTATTCTGGTAGAGCTGTTTGGACAGCATGCTTCGGGAAGTCTGCAACGTTTTCTTGAATCAGAATGGGTTCCTGTAATACAGCCCTTTGCCCGCACCAAATAATGAAATGGGCTTGGCTCATGGCGTGCTCTCGTTGCAATATTCCAATTGCGCTATACCCGGTACACGTGGTACCTGCAATGTGAAGATCAGCAATGCTATCCGTCACTGAGCATTCACACCCGTGGACAATACACTTCGCTTTCCTAGGTGTTCTGGAGGCATGGTGAAACCCCAACTCAATGTCAAAGGTCTCACTCTTTGTCCAAATCTAAGGGGTAAGTCAAAGATCAATAGTGTACCGAGTACCGAACCACTGAACCAGACCAACAGAAACCAAACAATTCCCTTCATTCCGAGCATCATCAGGATTGAAGTCTTTGGAGAGTTGCGTACAATTGGCAGCAACACTGAATTCAATTCATCCTTGGCCTGCAATGTTGGAAGTTGAGCACGCAAGCTTGGGTGAAGAAAATCCGCAACATCTGAAAAAATACAGTTGGCTCGGCCCGGGTGAGCGTAGAGTTCTGATTGGCAAGGTCTATTCCATTCTATGGCAAAGAGGTGGTCAGGAGCATGCATTGTCCCTGGAAGACCAAACTCCGATTCAACTCCAGCAAGGAAATGTAAGATGGCTGTGCTCGGAGCATCAATGCCAGAATAGGCTGTGCTGATTGATGACATTCCAATCTTCTCTAATAAAGCTCGAATGGACTCTAGTTCACCAACACTCATGTTGAGGGAGGAAGCAACATTCTCCAGAGCTTGACGGTCATCATTGTCATGGTCATCATCTGGAACCGGTTGAACATGCAGATTTGTATTTTCAGCAAAGGTCCGACATACAAAGGCAGGCCATCCTAAGCAAACCACGCAAGCAATACCAGCGCTAACGCAGTCCAGGCAATTGTCAAGAGTCAACCGACAACAACAGAGTCAACAGTCAAGAGTCAAGGGTCAAGAGTCAAGAGTCAAGATTCGATTAAGATGACAAGATATCAAGAGTCAAGAGTGGTCAAGAGACAAGAGACAAGAGAGTCAGAGTCAAGAGAGTCAAGATTCAATAGGCCAAGAGGGTGGAACGTTTGTGGATTCCAGTGGATTCCAGCAATGACTTTATATTATTTTAATATCTATACATATATATATATATATTGATCATTATCAGACTATCAGACTATCTGATTTTTTTTCAATGTCACCCTTTATTTGCCTATTTGCAAGCATCTCATAATACGGAAAGTCAACCTGACCCGACCAAACCCAGCCCCCTGCAAAAGCCAAAGCTCCGAACGCATCCTCCAAGCTGTTCACCACCTTGCCAGACTTGCCACCGCTGCCGCTGCTCATGGTCATGGTCGAAGAATTCACTTCCTGGGTGAACCGGCCACTGACCACTAGGCAACTAGGCAACCTAATAATAACTGCTACAGTACTAGTTACTACCACTGCCACTATTATTCAACATTGCATTGTTACTATTACTACTACTATCACTGACTATCACTACCACTACCACTACTTTGACTGTTACGGTTATTACTTTTCATCTTTTCATTAGTCATTCATTCATTCATTATTAGCATGATTATTATCATGGCTCCGTTGCATCCATCCAAGCCCCCAAAGTCAATGCAAATATATGCTAAAGACAATGGACATGGGCATGGACATGGACGTGAGACGTGATAAGAATGATTGATTGATTGATTGACAAGCGTCGGCATTGTCATCATCACGGCCGTCAAGTACTACGTCAAAGTCGGGTCCAATACCCAAAGACTCATCCGGTCGTGCATTTGCATCAGCACCACCCCTGCTAAAAGCAACATTGGAATCGGAAGTCGTAGTTGGTTGTAGTTGTGGTTTGTCGTTTTGATCATCAGTCATCATCTCACCACTATCACCATGGTCACAGGCACACAACTCCAACTCAGTAAGTGATTGTTGTTCTGATTCCTTTTGAGCTGAAGCAGGATTCACAGCATCGTCGGTATTCTGCTCAAGGCAATCCACTGAACCGGAAACGTCACATGAAGCCGGTTCACGATGTTCATCATGTTCAGGCTGTTCAGGTTCATGTTCATCATGATTATCACATGAATCACCACGATCACGAGGCATACCTAGTGATTCCATAGCCGAAAGTTGAACCTCTGCTCCAGTAGCAACATCATCATTGACGACTTGGTTGTCATCATCTTGATGTCGAACCGAAGGTTTGTTTGGATCAACATGTTTCAGTTCATCAGACTCATCAGCTGAAAGTGAAGTTGCCATCACAGGTGTCGGTGTTGTCGCAATAGATTGTGAACTACTTCCTTTGGATCGCCTGAACCATCATCATCACCACCATCAAGGGCTGGTTGTTCAGGGTCTGTCAAGGCTGAGCCCGACTCGGGGTGTTGTCCCTCCTGAGCATCAGCGTGGTTGTGGTCAGGTTTGTCATTGTCCTCGGATGTTGATGCCAATGCCGATGTCGATTCGGTTGTGACTGCAGTTGCTTCAGTCGCCACCAGAGACTCTTGCCTAAGTCGTACATGATAAGCGCACACACAGGTCACAACTAGGCTACAGGGCTTACAAGTCCTACACTCCTACACAATGTCTGATCTGTTACCCACAATTCATGTCTGTCTTGGTCCCAGTCAGCCAGTCAGTCAGTCGTAGTACCTTTTTTGTTTTCATTCCGATTTGGTAAAAAAACAATGTTCCAAAATGTTGTGTTGGGAGTAGTGGTAGTGTTGAATTGAACAATATACTGAAGGCAACAACAACAACAACAAACAACAACAAACAACAACAACAACAACAAAACAACAACAACAACAACAACAACAACAACAACAACAACAACAACAACAACAACAACAACAACAACCATAACAACAACCTTGAACATTGAACCAAGGTACGGAGATGGAACTGTAGATTGTTCTGCACGTGGTTTCTTTGCTACAGTCTCCGTGTCTGTACTTTGCATCGTCTGATCCATGGGACGCTTTCTGACCCAATCAGCGATAGACTTTGTTTGTAAGAGTGGCAAACGAGCTGATCCCCAACCCGCACGTAGCCGACAGTCGATTGTTCTGGAATCACTATGTAAAGACACATTCACCATGACCAGTGCCCAAATGGTTTGGACTTTGCCGGAAGCAATTGATTTCACATCTGCCTGAATTGTCTTCAAGTCAAATGATGTATTGAATTTGTCGTTGAGTAGCTTCAAGAATGATTTGTGACCATCCCAAATGCAAATGGAGTACATCATCTTCGCTGTAGCTACTACTCGTATCTTTGCAGGACTCTGCTGCACAGCCAGTGCAACAACAGGATAATCAAGCCCTGCCAGTTTCTTGGAAGGACCATGCTGCCTGAAGAGAAAGAATTTCTCAGTTCCATGAATCGAAGCAGATTCTGTTGTCCCAAGAATCCGTGAATCGTCAATGGAACTTGTCAGCAGCACTGGATATTCTTGCTCGGAACTCACATTGCCGTTTGGTGATGCGGACATGGCTCACGGTGTGAATGAACAGTTTTACAAACTTACAATTATTAATTTATCAATGGATTGATGAATGTTGCCGTTGATTCACTGACCGACTAACCGCCTGTGTGTAAAATGATTATACAAACTTGTTATAAGTAAATAGATGTAGATGGATGTAGTGTGGAACTATAAAAATAGAAGCTGTCCAATGTTCGCTTTGTCCGCACGTTTGAGGCCACAAATGGCTACCTACTGCAACGTCTGCTGATGGTTTGCGCAATCTGACATGTCATGTTAACACGACATAGTTTCAAACTACTGGCCAGGTGTGAGCAAATAAGTTCGGTCTGTGTCAAACACACCTGAATGGAATGCTGTAGGTGCCCACAACAGTTCGTATGGTGTGTATTTTATTGTCTTTGCAGTCTTTACTGTCTTTGTCTCATCGATTTCGTTTTCATACACTATACACTGTAACACACAGCAGGACGGTGGAGCGTACCCGCATTCAAGCAGCAGCGAGAAGCGCCCAGCAGCAATAAGCCACATCATCACCTTGGCATCCGGAGGTAATAATATATTAATGTTTAATGATTTATTCTAGAACATATTTTGGTTTAACTTGTTGATATATGACCAAACTAACCAGTTATACACATCTTATTGTTGAAACTATGTAGGTGCCAAGATATTATTAAAGCCATAAACATCAAAAAGACAAACACACACACAATTATACTAATCATACAAGCTCTACGCGATCAGGAAATGAATAGAACATATCTTATGAGTCATGTAAGCTAAAAGGAGAAAGTGCGGAAGCCGACTAGCCCAAGGGAATGGTCCCATGGCGTCAGGAAGCAGCCCAATGATGTCAAGAAGCTCAAGGGACGAGGTCGCATGAGGTGAGGCCGGCCAAGGGAGGAGGTCCCATGGGGTCAGGGAGCTCAGGGAGCCCAAGGGAGGAGGTCCCATGGGGTCAGGGAGCCCAAGGGAGGAGGTCCCATGGGGTCAGGGAGCCCAAGGGAGGAGGTCCCATGGGGTCAGGGAGCCCAAGGGAGGTGGTCCTATGGGGCATGGGAGCCCAAGGGAGGAGGTCCCATGGGGTCAGGGAGCCCAAGGGAGGAGGTCCCATGGGGTCAGGGAGCCCAGGGGAGGAGGTCCCATGGGGTCAGGGAGCCCTAGGGAGGAGGTCCAGGGAGGAGGTCCCATGGGGTCAGGGAGCCCAAGGGAGGAGGTCCCATGGGGTCAGGGAGCCCAAGGGAGGAGGTCCCATGGGGTCAGGGAGCCCAAGGGAGGAAGTCCCATGGGGTCAGGCAGCCCAAGGGAGGAGGTCCCATGGGGTCAGGGAGCCCAAGGGAGGAGGTCCCATGGGGTCAGGGAGCCCAAGGGAGGAGGTCCCATGGGTCAGGGAGCCCAAGGAAGGAGGTCCCATGGGGTCAGGGAGCCCAAGGAAGAAGGTCCTTATGGGGTCAAGGAATACATAAAGTTCCATGTAGTCAAGTTAATAACTCTAGTCTGTATGATCATATCAAGCATTACATTACATAATTACACAATCACAAATAGCATTAAATGTCAACAATAATGGTTGAAATATATTTTGGCTATGTCACAGTTGCTCACATATATGATATATGTATATACATACATCTGACCAAATAGAAGTAATATAATACATTAAATTTATTAAATGCATTACTATCAATACATATCATATATATATACTAGATACATGCACATATGTGTATATTATACATATAACTATCGTACCGTATCATGTGGTGTAACAAATTCATACTTCATCTGAAATGTATAACATATATATTGTGTATTATTCAATATAGCGTCGTTGATGTATGTCACGATGACAAACACTGAACTACGGTTGGTTGATTAACTTGTATTGTACAAATATACATCCAGGAAAGTATCTAGACATAACGTCATTGGTTACGGTGAGTCCAGTGCTGTTGATGAAATTCACATCATATATATATATATATATTCATAGAAATAAACATAAATGTATATAAATATAAATAAAAACATTATATATATCTTTATCTTGAGGAACCTAGCAGCAAAACCTTCATCCATTGGTCCATCCATCCATGTGTGTCTCGCGAAGTCCCAGACACCTGACATAGCTATATCTGCCAACGTGCACGCTGTCACTGGGATAGTGGCAGCTGAGACGGCGTTATACCCAACGCCAATTTGAAGTCTATACCTGAGTGTAATGCAAGCTTGTCAATGATACAGACACATAAATCGCAAATGAACATTTTGCAACCTCATAGTGGCGGTTGTATTGCGTCATAGCTGCATCAAACCTTAATCCTGACTACTCAAACCACTCTCTATTTGCACCGTCCTCCGACAATAGAAATAATAGAAATAGCTTCAATAATAATCAACATGCTCAACATGAAAGCATTAAGCATGAACAAACCACACATACATGACATACAGCTGCATGCATACATGTTACAAGAACGTTGCTCATATTGCTCATACATCCATGTTCCAGATTCCATGATTCATCATTATACACGCATCATGAATTGTGTCATCATATGTGTATTTATCATCTCGGAGTCGCAGTCAGTGTGACACTCTCAGCCGTGTTGCGAATCACGAAACATTCCCACAGCCACTCTGATACCCCCAGAGTGTAGACCATTCCTTGGAAGCCGTGTGCGGTGTGGTGAAGTATCAATACTTCACTAATCAACTTTGTCTTGAACATGCAATCGGTCCGACAGCTATGGACAGTTCAATTCAACATGCAACTGTGGTGCGGTCTTTTCAATGTAACGAACAGAACTCAGTATGTCAAATGTCAAATGACACACACACACAATATTACTTTATTCAAATTGCTCACAATGAAGATACCGGCTCCCATAAGATAATATATAATTTATGATTTGTGGTGTGATTGTTATCAAACACAGAACACACCTGCTGCACAGATTTGTTTGTATGAGTCAGATTAATGAATTACAAATCAAATGATCACAGGTCACAAAGATGGTTTACAACTGCATCTTTAAGCTGCATCTTTGGTAGTGTGGTAGCGTTTCATTTAGCATATTGCACGTTGGCAACAAGTCTTTGATCACTTGACTAAGCCCTGGAAGGCGTTGATCAAAGAAGTGATTCCTTACAGGCAAGAGTCCGCCAGGAGAATAGCAAAGCCCAACGTACTTCTCGGCAGTCACGTACATCTCGGCAGTCACGTACATCTCGGCAGTCACGTACTTGCCAGCGATCAAATAGGTTCCGAAGCCATGCCTGCACAAGCATGCAAGTCAAATGCATGTAGCTTTAGCCCCAAATCTGGAAGGGCCTAGTAAATGAATGCAGTCGATAACAGTAGCATACACCAACTTACCACCTTGGTTCAATTGCAATACTTTTGAGTCAGTTGAGTCTATCAAGCCAGGGGAGTAACATATTATTTGATGATTGGAACCACCAAACAACCCATGCAGCACTGTCTAACTCACAAATCAATGACCACCGGCTTAATGCAATAGAGAACAACAAAGACACCTTCGTAGATTCATTGTGTTTATATACTTAGCTCTTCGCAGTTGCTAAACTGACTCCATCAATAATTGATCATAGAATCATATAATCATAGAATGCGTGACGCTATGAGGCTATCAGGCCTTGTCACTTGTCCCTCCCTCGCATCCAGTGTGTTGTGTTTTGTCTTCATGTCATCTGTCACTTTTCTATGTTTTCAAGTGCAACGGTTTACATTGCACAGCACAGTCACCCAAACACGAACATTTACACAGCACTTGGCCACAAGTGTCGTTGGTGACAGTTTCCTACTAGTTCACTTTGACTGGGTATTCCAGTCCACAAAGGAAAACAACATCAAATAAAAGGCCACCAGCTTCGGTAGCAAATTCCGTCTTCGACAAACTAATGTTTGAAGAAGCACTTTTAAAAGGAGTTTCACTTCGGTTCATTGCCCAATCACTGTGTGATGATGAACTCGTAGTCGTCCAACTGGTCACGCTCTTGCTTCTTGGACTTCTTGGACATCTTGGATTTCTTTGCTTTCTTGGATGTCTTTTCTTTCTTGTCTTTTTTGCACTTCCTGACCTTCTTGTTGCTGGAAGCTGTAGTGGCTGTAGTGGAATCACTGCTTGCAATATCATGTTGAGAGCTGCCACCGTTGCCACCTGCGGACAGAGATGCCGATGGTGAGGTTGATCCTTTGGGTTCCACGGTTTCCACGACCTTTGCTGCCTCAATCGGGTCGTTGTAGGGATCAAAACCAAAGTCATACTCATCGATGACACGAGGATGGCTGTAGATGATATTGAGAACTTCGGCATGGATACGGTCCTGTTCAGCCTGAGTCATGGTACGGCGGTCAATGGTGTACTTGTATGTCTCGTCTCTCCTCCTGACCGTGTAGGTTTCTCGAAGTGGACGAGGCTGAGCATAGCCAAATCGCTCCGCAAACTCTTCCTCTTCAGTGAGTTCTGGCTTCCGGCACCAATAAAAGTAAAGTGGAATGCTTCGGCCAGTTGGGTTTTGGGGTGCTGGAACTCCTTCCATGGCTATTGGCTCACTATGGTGAGGCAACCAGCAACGACAAGCCAGAGTGAGACAACTAGTATCTGGCTAGTTGCTGATATCCCTAATGAGCAGCCTTGCCTGCAGACAGACATGACATGCAAAGATGACTTGTGACCAGTAGCCAATTTGTGTTTGCCTGCATAGTGTTCAGGTAGTGTTCAAGTGTTCAGGTGCTCAAATCATCAAATACA
Organism: Symbiodinium kawagutii; assembly: GCA_009767595.1. Lineage (NCBI taxonomy): Eukaryota > Dinophyceae > Suessiales > Symbiodiniaceae > Symbiodinium > Symbiodinium kawagutii. The sequence continues at coordinate 119,125 of VSDK01000008.1, forward strand.
TATATTGTACTTCATCATCAAAGAAATTAATTTCAAGCAATCACAAAACATTGTTTAATTGTTGGTTTGCTTGTTTGCTATTTGAAAGGCAATGTTGCGGCAATGTGTTGTCTAGTCTTGTCTCAAGACTTGTACTGAGATTGTAGTTAGGCAGTTAGATTTGACGATGACTACAACCAGTCCAGTAGGCTAGTTGAAGTTGAAACCTTTGGGAAGTCCTGACTCCACTGTCACAACCATATCCAGCTTGCCTGATACATGTTGAAGCTCATCACTGCCAGTTCCACATGTCGGTGTTGTCGAAGTCGATGATGTAGATGATGACGCAGCACCACCACCAGAAGCCGCATACCTGACGTGAACTCGAACAGCGGCTGTTAGCGGTGGTAATTGCAATGGTCAATGGTCAATGGTCGGCAATGGTAATGAAGTTACCCATGGCCCATCTCATGAGTCCCATGAATGTAGGAATTCCTGAATTAGTGTAGTCATAGTCCGTAGTCCGTAGTCCCTTCCTCATCAAGTATAACGTGTAACAAATAAATTGTACACTGTACGATTGTACTAGGTACCGGTACCAGGTATCAGGTACCAGTACCAGTACCAATTTGTCACGTCCAATGTCCATGAAATGAATCCTGTCAGAACCTTTAAAAAACTCAATGGCTTGTGTGTTGTACAGCTGTGTGTGCATGGGCGGCATTGCATGTGCTGCCGTCAGATAAGTTCACAGTTGTTTCACTCCGATACAGCGGCTATCTACACAGACTTTGTTTCAACACTGCTGCATTGATTGCATTGCATACACAATCATGAATAATTCAAACAGTTTCACTTGACATGACATGCAACATGCAAATAAAACATAAACAATCACGTTTACAGTCTAGAGTCAGTCTACAGTAGTGATTAATCAGTGAAACGATATCATTAACATCTTCATCATCATCACCATCATCAATCAATCAATCGATCAATCGATCGATCAATCTATCAATCACTCAATCAATCAATCAAATCACATCAATCAATCAATCAATAAATCAATCAATCAATCAATGAATCAATCATCAGAATACGGTTAGAATATGAGGTCAGATGTGGTTGTCAAGTTGTCAAGATACCGCGTAATCCATTTCTTGCAGAATGCGCACAACGCCGGTGACCTCTGAACGCGCTGCACGAAATCAGCACGGTCACTCTCGTTCGCAGGAGGAATAACGTAGCCAATTAGCCTCATACGGCGCGGCATGGGTTCAAAGCAATCATAGTATCTCTGATCTGACAGTCTGACTCACTTGTTCACTGGTTTACAATTGTTGGTACTCACTTAAGTCACTTAAACTGTGAAAGCTTTAGCTTGAGATATTTAGGATTATGAGAAAGGAAAAGGAAAGAAAGGCCATCATGTCGCAAGAAGCCAGTGGTGAATCTTAAAAAAACTTTGAACACTGACACTACAGTGAATTGACCGGGCCCGATCGAACCTAGACTTGCTACACTGATTATATACGTTAAGAACAAACTCACAATTCGCAATGCTACCCACTGTGCCATTTTGCCATTTTGCTATCCACTGACAACACTTGTGACAACCCCGTGACAACTTGACAACACTAGAAGCGACACGACAAGGATCGAGCTCCAACTACAACCGGATTGTGGCACAGCTTGCCCGCTTGAAGGTGTCGGTGCCGGTGCCAGCAGCATATGAGGCAGAATTCCAAGTGAAATACCGGGAAGGTCCAACCCAACATCAAATGTCGATTCCTCCATTCTGCTGGTCAATAAGGAGGCACATGTCTTGTGATATGTAAGTGAACACAAAGAGCACTTGTGGACGCATACATCTTGTTGATCATCATCATCAGGATCCGAAAGACAAATCCCACATCTATCAGATTGATGGGTCATCTGCTCGAAACAAACTGCTGACTCAAATGATTGAACATGTGCTGCAATGGCGTTCACGAACAGTTGCTGAACAGCAACAACATGTGCAGGCATTGTGGGCCTGTCACATTTTTTGACTCGTTTCACAGTAGCACCCACCGCAGGAATCAACATGTGAACGTTAGGTGTTTGGAAACAACGTGGTCGCTGAATGAAATTCACTGGGCATATGATCCGATTGGCATCATCCAAACTAATTTCTCGACCTTGTTTGAGGTTTGATGTGCTCCACTGAACGAATTTGACACTTGCCGTCTCATCTTCGATTTCCAGCACCAAAGAAACTTCAGCATTGTCCCCCACAGGTCTGTCTGAGATCTGCTCACGAATGATCAAAGCTTTGCAAATATGCTGTACGCCGGTTTGCCATTGGTCCACGAATGCAACGGCCATGGGTTCAGCCACTGACGAGTCAAATTTCCTAACATCAGATTCCTCAATGACATGTTCACCAGAATTGTCCATGGTGTTGGCGGTGTAGGGTTCCCCTCTTTGATCATGGTGACCCAACTCAGTCGATTGTCCCAACAACACCTTTTGAAGAACAACCTCTTGTTGCTGCTCGATCTCCGACATAAATGAAACAGCTAAGGATCGTGAGGCCTTTTCGCATTGGTCTTGCAAATCCTCAGCAGCCTTAGTGACATCTGACTCGGACTCTTGCGCAATCCTGTTGGCGGCTGTTGCTGTCATGGAAATGCTCAATTCAGACACCTGCTCCAAATCATCGCAATCAATGTCAGATCCTTCGTTCGCAGAATCAAGATCATCATCTTCAAAGAGCAATCGCATCATTTCAGCCCGACGTTCATTCTTCCGTTGCTGATGGTCTTCATGATCGATCATGCTGAACTCATCTTCATCATCCACATCAACATCCTCATCATCCTCACTGTTTGATGTAGATTCAGAATCATGATTGTCTTCAACAGCCAGCCTTGGTTCTTTTGGTTTGTGTACATATCGTGCTCTCAACTTGCAAACCTCGCTCACAGAACCAAGTGGTCGAATAATATTCCAGCTCTGTAGAACCAACTCTTGAACACTCAGGCTCAACATAGGTTTGCCCTGATCTTTGCAAGCAGTCGCAAGAGAACACAATGATGCAATAATGTCCAACGATGTCTTGAACTGAAAGCCAGATCCAGATCTAGCGTTAGGTTGGTGGATTGCAAACACAGATGCGCCCTCTTCGGTATCAACCATTTGAAGCTGAACCATCAACACTTGTTTTCCGACCGTCATGCAACCAGCCCAGAGCACTACATCACCGGCACCATCAGGAGAGTCAGAAGGGACAACCAATGCCATCACTTTGTCTGGGGATGAGTTCCTGCTTTTCCAAAACAACCTGAAGTGTTTCATGAACAAAGTGTGGTACCGCATCGCCCACTTAGACGCCCTCAAAGCATCAACCGGCAATGGCTCATATGATAGAGGCTTTCCATGTTCAAAGCTGATGGCGGAACAACTGGATGATGTTGGGGCGGTCCATCTGGAATCGTCATCGTGTATTGAGTGGAAGCCTTCTGAATAAATATATGCTGAACGTGCAAGACTCGCAGCGAAAGGCTTGATGATTTTCACTTTGGTGCTGCCTTTTGTATTCATGGCAATGATTTTGCGCAAACATACCCTTGACGATAGAAGAGGCAATCCAATGCGATTGTTACCAGCTCTGGCCACAGCAATCTTCACCATGGAGTTTAGAGACTCCAATTCCTGTACGTCAATGCGTACTAAGGTAGCAGCCATTAGCAACACAGCCCTGACTCTGGAATGACCATTCACGATGCCGTTGACCGAAGTGATTTCCAGCTCATCAACGCAGTACTTCCGAAACTTCCGCGTAGTCATTTCCAAAAGGTCGACCGGGTGTTGCAACAATTCAGATGCTACTCCTTTCATCACAATTTGCATCATATCATCAAAACAGAACATCAGAACTGCATCTCGCTCTCTATCAGACTCTATCGGTTGATCATTATCACCACAACCATAATGATTCATAATGATCATAATGACCATAATGTTTTACATCAATATATAATAGTCATTACCAGAAGTATTCCAGATTGACCGTCCCAGCATCATTCCATTGATTCATCCATTCATGCAAATATTTGGCGCTCAGCTTTGAACATGAAGCTCCCTTGCCGTCCCTTGCCTTGCACACTCAATTAGATGTTCAATGATATTCAAAGTTGTAAGCTAACTTGAATCCATTTTGCATATCCTTATGTTCACCATTGCGGGCTGTGACAACTGTGACAAACCTGATCAACCGAGTCCTCGTTGCGTAGCACAAGGGGTTCCAGGGTTGGCATTCAACAGCCAGAAGAGTTTCCAGGGCCACCTGAAGTGAGCTCAGTGAGCCAGCAACATTGCAGCGGTTTTGGCAATGATGATGATAACGACGATAGCGATGAATGATGGCGGTGGTGGTGATAATGATAACTGTTTGATAAGTATGATGGTTGTGGTTGTGGCAATGATGGTGGTGATGATGCTGGCGATAATGACGGTGACGGTGACCGTGGTGACCGGTGACATAGCACAGCAATCGCCACCATCGCCATCATCATCATCATAATGATCATAATAATCATCATCATCATCATCATCAATCATCATCATCATCAATCATCATCATCATCATCATCATCATCATCAAAATCATCGAATCATAATCATCATAATCATCATCATCATCAGCAGCAGCATAACCATCACCATTCCCAACATCATCATTCGAGTCGTCATCATCATCACCATCATGGACCATCATCATAATCATCAACATCATCATCGCCATCATCATCATCATCATCGCCATCATCATCATCATTATCACCATAATCATCACCAATCATCAGCATCAGCATCAGCATCATCATCATCATCATCATCGTCATCATCATCATCATCATCAGAATCATCATCATCATCATCATCAGAATCATCATCATCATCACCATCATCATCATCATCAAGCATCATCATCATCATCATCATCCTCATCATCATCATCAAATATCAATCAATCATCATCATCATCATCATCATCAAATATCAATCAATCATCATCATCATCATCATCATCAAATATCAATCAATCATCATCATCATCATCATCATCATCATCATCAATCGACAATCGACAATGCTTTTACTATCCTAATCATACATCCACAGCCCACAGCCATTTGACCATTTGATTGCATTTGATGAATCTGATGAATCATTAATTATCATTTTACCGAATCATCAAACCCAGCAACCCAGCAGGACCATCATGTGATCATCATCCTAATCATGTTCACAATTATCAGGATCTAATTTCTTTTAAAAAACAAACATCATCAACATAATAACGAACGATCATCATCATCATCATCATCAATCAATCACTTTCCAATCATACATTCATTATCATTGTGCTCATGACCGAGCAGGATGCTCAGACATCATCACTGAACTTCACTGAACTTCATGTCACTGAACCATTTTCATTATCACCATTCCAATCATTGTCGTCGTTACTGTTACTTTGCTCATCAGAAAAAAGAACCATCATCATCATCATCATCATCATCATCATCATCATCATCATCTTCAACATCATCATCACATCAAATTCATCGCCGTCATCCACTGGTCCGCATCACTCATCATCTCGACTCCGGTTCATCCTCCTCCTCATCATCAAGTTCAAATATTCAATTGTGAATCGTTGAGATAGTTGACATCCCATCACATCACCACCCGTCTTTGATTGATCATCATCGATCATTATCATCATCATCTATCATCATTGATCATCATCATCGTGACGATGTGTTCACATCAAATCAAATACCAAACATGTAACATGAAACATGTTTGTTTGACAAAGTGACACAACTTTCGGTAAACTGAAGTACCCACATAATATAATGATATGTTGATTGATGTTGATACTGCCAGGACTAAAACAGATACGCTTCGTGCTGCAAATTCACACTTCACACGCAGTGAACCATGTACATTTTTCCAATTGTGAACTAATCCAACGCATTGCACCTAAATCCAAGATACTCTGAGTATATGCGTTGTCTGTATGCCTGGTAAACCAGAAAGTGAATGAATTACCCGGCAATCAGTTCATCGATGCATCAAGGTAACGGTAAAGGTATCCGAGGACCAGAGCCAGAGGGCATTGTTCTCTCAGTTAGTTATCTATCACATCCGTTCATTTGGTGGTTTGATATGATATAGCAGCTAGCATATTAACAAATCCATCCATCGTTCACACAAAAAGGGTAATGGGGTTTGAATGTCAGTATGTTATCATCCCTAACCATAAGCTTAGGCAAAGCGGGGCGTTACCTCTACATCATTGTAACAAATATGGTGGATGTAAGTGTGATGATATGCCAGGCTGCTAAGGTGGGTAAAGATATGATTTTGAATGAACCTTCCCTTTCGGCAATGCCAGCCTGTCGAATAGCTCAACAACCCGGCGGCGAAAAGCTGCATAGTTGCGCAGTGCCATCGATAGCGCAATGGATTTCAACATGTTGTGACTGAGACTCTCTTCACGATCGCGCCAGATTTGCATGTCCGTTAATCTCAACAGAATATCCGAAGTCCAAACGTCAACAGAATCACACAATGATTTCAACTCGGCGTCGATTTCCCAAATCCGTTTCACCACCAAGTTCACAATAGGGATCCCGTTGGCGGGTGTTCGCTTTCGGAATGCACTAGACGCATGCCAACCAGAATACTGCAAGAGTACATTGAACATGTGTCGAATTGGGCCCTTGACATGGTATGACACGCACATCATGAACCAGAACATCGGATCACTTATTGCCTGAAGAGAGCCCTTCAACCATTTGCTCACTTTCAATCGATATGCCTCCTGGTCACCTGTGTCACCGGGTTCGTCTTCCTGGCAGTCAACCTCACAGTCAAGGTCGTCTTCATCGCACAAAGGTTCATCATCCTCATCATTCCTGCCCAGTGTCGCATCCTTCATGTGGTTGTATTCTCGGACAGAAAAGGCCGCCAAGAAAGTAGCGACCACATGTTGAGGGGCTTCAAGTAGAAACTCTTCAGCACCTTAGTGGCAGGTGGCCTGTATGTATGATGGACTGCTGTAGTGTTGCAATAGCTCCACTCACATGCCCTAGCATTGATATCATTGATATCAATATCATGTGGTTTACATGATTCATTGTTTCATTGTGTCATTATGTCATTCCAGGAGCACACATGGCACACATGCACGCATGTTTACACATAGGCCGACAATTCAAGACCTTGAAAGCTGTAACACCAGCAGGGGGGTGCAAGGAACCGTTTAAAACAAAACACTGCTTCCGTTCATGAGTTCATGATTATGGTGGTGTAAATTGCTTTTGAATCGATTTACTGAATTACCAACCAAAGGACCTTGAAAGTTGTAACATGACATGTTCACTTGTCATGTCAGTGACTTGTCAGAAGTGATGGCTGGCTGGTTGGATGTTGGACGTCAACGTTAGCATTCATCACTGAATAATTAACTAATTTGATTGGGACCTGGCATTAACTTCTAGATGGTTTTAGCGTTTGTTTGACATTGCTTTGAATTCTTGCAATTTTGAAATCAAAAAACTTGACTTTCTAAATTGAACTTGCCAAAAGACTATCCACAGATCCCCATCGACCGCTGATCGGTGCGGGTGGCAGATGAGAGGAAGCCCTGTAAGACCATGGTTGTGGGACAACTAGCTTCCAGGTTTTCACAACCTTTGGTCCGTGCGCACGCCAGCAGTGGCATACTTTCGCCAGTGCTGCGAAGTATGAAAATGATCTGCCTGACCGACCAAGAAGTCTACTGACAAATTTCAGATGATCGGATGTAAGAAGGTGTAGCTGATGCTTGAGGCAGGGGAGCGAGAAACACAGTTGGTTGGAAAAACGCTCTTTGGCTAGCGTAGTATTCAGCCCCCTTCGGAAAGATACTTGATCTGGACCGTTGTCAGTGCATACCGACCAAACGTGCAAGTAGGAGCTTGGCAGAGATCCATTCCTGAGCTTGTGAATCATCACCAGCTTGTCTGCACGGAGTCGCATCAGTAATGAATGGATTCGACAAATAAATCATGACGACGGTTGCGGTTAGTGATTCAACGAAGGAAGGAGTAAGGAAGGTTCAGTATTCAGTGTTCAGTGATTGTGTTCACCGTTCACTTCTTCAATTGCGTTGTGTTCAGGTCAGGTCGATGTTGAAGGACTGGAGGACTGAAGGACTACACAATTGCAGAACATGCTCGCTCCATTCAACAACTTCCAACATGTCCAACATCCAACACTGCTCCAGAGTCCAACACTTCGACATTGATTCGATTCTTTTGGAACGATGAAATATTGAAGTAGGAAGTAGGACAACTAGTAACTAGAACTTGAAATCAACAACAGCAACTAACAGCAGCAACAACGTGATTGATGATGCGGCAAGGTAAGCATTAGAATCTTATACGTTGAATCTCAAAGGGCATAGCATAAGGGCTATGACAAACCGAAGTCAGTCATTTGCTGAGCTGACCTACTGTAGTACTGGACTCTAGACTGTAGACTGTAGACTTTATAACTTTATATACCCTATTAATCCTACTAACCGCTAACCCTATACCCTATATAACCAAGTAGCGCTAAAATGAGACAAGTCTCTTCATCTTGTCAGCAACATCATCCCACATCCAACATTTCACAAGACCCAGCTGTTTGGCAACAATAGCCAAATTGCCCATGGCCGTACCTTCTGCCACAATCTGAAGATCGCACCTGCATGGCGGTAGCAGCTGGCGCTGTAGCGCCCAGTGAAATGACTTTCACTATCTGACCATGTATTAATGAATGATCATCTATCATCACTAACTGATCACCAACCGATCATCCATCATCAACACTCATGACTCATGACACTCATCTAATCTCCTCATATCATCATCGTCCTCACTGTCCTCACCTCATCCTCATCATCCTCATCTTCATCACCGCATCACTCGCCGCATCACCCTCATCAACATGATAACTTCAGTGATAATCAATGTGATCATCATCGTCTCCGAGAATCATCTCCGCCAACCATCCTGGAATCCAGAAATTAAAATAACTATCATAGAATTAGAAAAGGCAAACAAATGAATTGTGCGTGTGTCCAGCCAATAGTCCCTACAGAAAACACCACCGACCATTGGATTGGCTGTGCTACTGAGCACTTTGAACACTTGGAAACCACAACGACACATACAATACATGTGTTTTTGGTTTCTTACATCAAACCGTTGACCCGAAGACAGGTCCCCAGCGGTCACTGTGGTCACTGTTCCAATACCAGTGCCGTGCATGCCATGTATAACAATGTTTCTAATCTTGAAACTGGCTAATTCAGGTACTGTACATTCATGAGTCTCATGAGTCATACATGAGTATATGAGTCTGAAGAATGCCTATCTGCCTATCAGCCTATCTGGCTTATCTATCTGACATGCTTTTGCATGATTCATGTAACCTTTTATCATTCTGCAGCACCTTGTCAGGTAGGTCTTTCATGCAGGTCTGTAGGCCATGTAGCCAGATTGATGTTCTGGCATGATGCGCATGGCCCCAAAACATTATTGTATTTGAATAACTTATTCATTTCAACTGACTAGTACAGAGTACACCCCGGCCCTGCGACCCATGAATGCAACTAGAGGGCACTGTGGTGTGTGATGCAAATCCGTGATGCCAATCATCATTGCTCGCCAGTTTGCTAGGCTGAACGGAAAATGCACTGGTGAGAATCAATCCTTGGAGCTTGTTTCTCCTCCAGATCCCGCTATTGGTTGCGTCCCCTGAGAAAGCAGCACCGCCAACAAAGAATGGGGCTACTTGAAGCTTCGTTTCATCCTGTGACTGTGGTGTTGGTAGCCCAAGATCCCCAGCAGCAATCACTGCATGATCTATATCTGCAAGTGGCACTGGCACTGGCACTGATGATGATGATGATTGTTCCGATTGGTTCTGCTTTGCCAAGTACACAGCGATTCTGCACAACAGGTCACCAATGAATTTGTGGAAAGCTGCAGACCTCATAACAAGCATGGCCCACACTGATGTCTCGGCACGACACACAGTCTGCCTGGAAACTTCCAGCAGGGCTGCCAACGGAAAGGCTACCGCGCTTGAAAGCGCCAACGATTTCCGAATGCCAAGTGCAACAAATCCAGTCTTGGTAAGCTTGACATTCGATGTTGTAATCTGAAGCGCCCTATCATCATCATGTTGGGGAGTAGCAACCGCAACAGCATTGTGTTTTGCAGCCTGTAGTCGATGAGCACGTTTCATTTTCTTCAACTGCTTTTGGTATGAATCACACTTGCCCTCAAGAGATCTGATACGTTTGATCAACATGTTCTTGTGGCATGCCTCCAAATTCATCTTCGACCACGCGACTCTACTTGTGAATTGGGACTGTGATTGAGACTGGCTTGCAGAATCACTCAGTACACTGATCAGTTGATGTTCATCACTTGAAGCAACCGACGGTGTCGATGATACTCTTGGTGTTCGAGGAGTAGCAGCTCTAGAAGATATATCAATATCAGACTCCGAAGCGTTGCTCTCCATGCGCTGAAACTGAACAGTTGGCCCTGGAACTTGTGGTCTGTTGATCTGTCGATATCGCTCCCTGTCCCTGTCACTCCTCCCCAAGTGCAGAACCACCGGTTGTTGACCCAGACCTACACGTCGATTACACTCTGCGAGGATGAGCGCAGACCACCGATCCATATCTATATCCGGCATGAGGGAGGCAATGATGTGCAAAGAATACCAAACACCAGTTTGAGATAGTCGCACATAGGACTCCTTACTGTTTGGTTGTTGTGACAGATTGACCAATTACTAGCTGCTATGAATTAAGAATCAAAAAGCATGCATTTCATAACAGTCACGGACGGAGTCATGATGCTTTATGATATTCATTTTAAGTGCACAGGGTGGTTTTATAGGAGATAACGGAGATAAACAATAAAACATGGAATGCATCATATTTAAGCAGCAATGTCTACATTGCTGCCCATGATGTGGTAATGATGAAAAAGGATAATATGAACAAGTTTGAACAAGTATGAACATAACATCACATCATTACTGTTTGTACTTGTTTGTTAATTTGTCAGTCGTCAATTTATTATAACTATCGCAATCACAGTCACAGATTCAGGTATGTAAACAATGAACCATATACACACATACCGACACATACCCACATGCATATATAAATCATATGTGTGCGTGTGTCTGTGTGTCTATGTCGGTAGGAACTGAAACTTAGAAGAGTACAACTTAGCGGTAGCGAACAAAACCTGAAAGGCCCCAGGGTTCCACTGTCAAAGTTGGATAAAACAGTAAGGAAAAAAAACTGTGCGTGGAAAGTTCTCCCTGTATCATGTTATTGATGTTATTGAGTGATCAGTATCACTGTGATCAGAATATGGGCATATTATCAACCCACAGGTTAAGCCCAAGGTTCAACAACGTCCTGGTTTTCCACCCGGTGCAACAAATCGGTGAAAGATTTCTGACCAAGACGTCTCGCTGCTGCAGGTGTTGGCACCGACGCCACTGCCAGTGAACTGAAGAAGCTGCATAGCCTTAGTCAGTGAGTCAGTGGCCAGGATTAGACCAGATTGGACAAGAAGATTCAGGATATGCCATTTCAAAATGAGATTTGTGCCACACAACACAATCATCACACTACCTTCTTGATTCTTTATCGTTCAACTTGGACCTTTGGAAATTTTCAACTTATAAGTTGACCAGGTCCAAACCATTGCCATGATATTATTGCAATGCAAGCAACTCAGCTTTGCTGAGAACTAGCTCCCGGTCATCTCCCAGCTGGCCCAGCCGCGCTCGTGACAGCAGCCGCAGGGCTTCCATTGCAGGGGGCAAAGGCAAAGGCTAAAAAGCCCAAAGCAAAAAAATTGTCTTCTCAAGTTGATGATGTAGGTGGTGTCTTATGATATCAAATTACAGGATAATTTTCCCATTTTACCAATACATATATATATATATATATATGTGTATGTGTGTATTTTGCTTCTATATATATACATATATAAATATTTATGCATATATGAATAGATATATACTTATCTAGATTTAAATAGATCAGTATATATATAATATAATATATGTATATCAATGTATATGTGTAAATAGTATATATGTATATATGTATTTATACATGTGCATGTTCATGCTCAGTAAATGTACATATGAAAATAAACATAAACATATGTATATATACATATATGTTTAAATTCAAAGAAACTATATATATTCAAAGAAACATACCTGAGACATGTTGCCAGATTGGTTGAAGTAAGTGGGTTTTTCCCATGAGCATTGGCAAACCTGGCCAAAAGGCCCGACCATTGATTGTTGCAATCATGCCTTGCCTCCCTCCTGAACATTACAACGGCATCAGAAAGCACGGCAAGTACCGTTGTGCAGCTGGGTGTCACCGTGTGTCACCAAGAAGCAATACTTTCTACCTCCAAATGGTATTGTTCACCACCCTGGAATTATGGATAAGGTTTTTGGAAACATGTTGTTAGACCCTCTGAAGCATCCCTGCTTGAGATTCCCAGGGTATCATCACCACATTTTGGACAGGAATCCTGATAATATTGTCATCTGTGATTTCAGCCCCAAGCATTTTTTTCTGCAATACCATTTGATTTTGGTGTCTATACCATATGTTGTTTGGCACACCAAATAAAGTTCTTCGAGCCACCGGATTTCTGATTATGCTCTCAAAAAAATGTTGCAACTGTTTTTTTTTTCATGGTCATCATATATTTTTGCAAGCTCTCTATGATGTTCCAGCCAGCATTTTTTTGATTATGTTCATTTACTTTGGTCTCATTGGTTCTTCTGAGTACTCATACAATCATCATGTGAGCTAGTGAGCTAGTACCCCAAGGGAAGGTTTGATTGAACCTCCCTTCTTGTTTTGGAACATGACTGAAGGTGGTTTTGGACATGCTTATTTGTACATTAAATTGTGTCATTTTTCTTGACAGATTCATTGCAAATTGCCAAAGTTCAGTGTATCTGGCTTACGATAGGGAAGAAGACCAAGCAAGAATGCACAGGCATCTACCAACAACTCTTTCTACTGTAGTTCCATGTTTTGTCCAGAAGTAGGTAACCTTTGCAGACCCCTCAAATGCTCATCTTTGATAGGGAGACCATCTATGGCAAACCCAATGTTCAGTATTAACAGTTGTCATTAGCCAATATCGCCATCATCAATCGTTGGTGACCATCATATAGATTGACCATTATCATGACATCAAAATAAACACAAGGTCGGCTCTGAACAATAGTCAACAAGGGCAAATAGCCGGTTCCCCTCTGTTAACCTCAAGCATCACGAGCCATGAAAGCCATACCCCAAGCTCCTTTCTACTGATATGTTGTGGTTGGTTGAAAGCAATTTCCAGTTTCTGGGCTTCAATACACCCTTGATAGTTGATTAGCACCATCCTATATGAAGAACCGACCACCTTGTTCTCATGGCTCGCATGTTAGGACAACACAACTGCATCAACTTGTCTCCACAATGTGATCTTGAAAGCTTCATGGAGAAGTGCACCAAATCACTTTAGAACTAACCGCTGGGCACTTTGCCCAATCATGACAAGTCTGGTCAATGATGGTCCCTTCTGGATGATGGATCGCACTCTTGATGGTCAACCATCAACCATCATTCACCATCAACCATCATTCACCATCATTAACAATCATCATCAACCATCATTAACCGTCATCAACAATCATCATCAACCATAATTAACCATCATGAACCATCATCCACCATCATCAACCATCATTAACGGCCAGTCACATTCTTATAATTTTGCTGTTTCTTTTACCACCTTCCAACACCTGCCTCTGGGCCCGATCGGATCCCATTCCCCCCCGCGAAACGGTCCGCATGGTGCATCATGACGTACCTGGGCCCATGGGGGCTACTGGCCGCTCACTCATGAATCTCATTGAGTCAGAAAAAACGATTTCCATTGTACCAGGTTACGTCTGTATAGTGTTGTTGATTATAAAAGTGTTCATTTTTTGAATCTTTACACCAGCTATTAATCATTCAAAAAGTAAAACACCATGTAGTATCATGATTGATTCTTTGAAAAGTTGTTGATTATACCCGCCATGCCAGGTATTATAATCCATTGCCATGATTGCTTTCTTTTGATGCTGATTCGTAAATTCATCTACAATCTAATCTTTTTACTTGTGATCCATTTTTTGCAGCACCGCGGACAGCCGCAACCTTTGATCACTAGCCACTGCCAACGGCTGGATTTTGATGCAAAGTTTGTTTGACGCTGTGAGAATTGCAAACTGCTCAGCTCCGTCCCTGAGAAACGCCGCCTGGGAATTTCTAGACATTGAACCAGTGCCATTCACCAATATTCACCAGGTCTCTGCAGAGAGGGTAAGGATGGTTGTAAATGGTTTTAATTGATTATCCGCCAATATTCATCAGGCGTGTATCCTAACCTTCCTGCCAAGTAAAGTGTTCCGAGCGAGAATTGGTGAAGCGTCCTGGTTGACTAACAGCCTTTCACAGATTGCACCATCGACACGGATCAACCTGGTTTATAGTTCTACCGTCGCTGGCATGGTAAACCACGAGTTGGTCCGTGTCCCAACAACGAAGCTGTGATGGCCTCCAAAAAAAACGCCATTTTGGCACTCGGGACGAGCCCGGAAGTGCCACGAAAAACTGCAGGGTTGTGGGCAAGCAATACTGGAGAACGAACAAGAGCAATGCTGGGGACATGTCGAGCTGAGTCATAAGCAACCATCTCCAAATTGTTTGGGTGAACATCCGAACCAGCAAACTATTCTGGTCGGGGAAGGTGAACAGCCAGGGGTACATGGTATTTCCGACTTCCAAATGTGCTGCGGGCCACAGCCAAATGCAATGTTTGAACATCTAAACTTCCAAAAGTCCTTCAGGATCGACAGTTCGCAACAAGAACTTGACTTGCAAAGTTGTGCGCAAGCGCCACGACACGGCCGAAAAGTGCAATGAATTGGGCAGCGCGAAAAAAACACAGACTTCTGCACACGCCGTTGCAGCTGAGAATACCTGCTACGACTATTCCAAAGCAGAAAAAACGCAGCATTTGGAATGGTATGCTGCAGCAACACCATACCAAAACCATACCAAAAAATGTGCCAAGTCGTAGTGGTACCCCAAATTACCAATTGTTTCCATTCGTCAACTGAGGATTTTTGGCACCAATCTGAATGTATTCGGAGTTGCTACTCGGCCAAGATGCTGGTTCTGCCACGTGCCTTTGATTCCAACACGTCCATCACCTCCGTCGAAGATCTTGAAACGCTCCGCAATCCAACCGGGTGGCAGCTGATCCTGAGGATGCTGCAACGGTCGCAGGTGCAATGGGAACCACTGATGACTTCAAGGCATCACATGATCCATGGAACATCTAACAACTGGAGATGTATGGAAATGTAACATCAATATAGCACTAAGATAAACCAACGTTGTTCCTTTGGGACAGTATTACTTCAAATGATTCATCCATAGAATCATCCCTTTGTTCGGCCTAGCCCGGCTTGATCAGCCCGAAAATTATCAATGGCAGAGACATCCCACACCAAATCCAAGCCACCCGCCCCATCACCAGGCCATGTCAAACCAATACCTATGGCCAAAGGACTGAGCAGTGCCTTAAAAATGCTTGGCCAATGTGGAATCCCATTGGTTCCATTGGTTGCACCAACCATTCACCACGAAATGTTCGAACAAAAAGTTTCCCCAAACCAGGTTCCTGCATGGTTCCCCGATCGATTGTTCGAATCCTTTGGGCACTCGATGCTCGGCCGGCCCTGCTCGGCCAAGCTTCAACAAGACTTGGATGGGTGTTCCCCGCAAACTGATTAGCAGTCCACTGTGAATCCCCCGGAAACTCAGCGGAAATGCGTGATGGAACTCATCATGAACTTATTGAACTCATGCTGGAGCTACAGCAGTACAACCAGCACGGACCATGGACCAACATTTGTTGATGCTGGTTGTTTGACCACGCTGATCCTTGCTACTCGTCCGTTCTCTGCTGGTAGATTGACTTGTGGCTACAAGTTTCCACGCCAGGGGGCTACCTGACTACCTGTGACAATGCAGAAACTTGAAGCTACCAGGGGAGCACAGCCCAAACTTCATTGAGTCAAATGGCTAGCTTGAAGTAAATAGGCGGTTTCACGACCAAAAGGTACATGGTTCAACTATTGGAGATGGGAGGTATTCGATCTGCTCCAGGTTGGTCGTGCATTTATGCAATCAAAATGTTTGCTGTATGCCATGCGTGGGGTCTATCGGAGTGTTCTTTCACTTTCAGCTTGGTCTTCACCGACCCATAACGATCATTCCAACCCTGCGGACCAACCCCACCCAGGCAACCCCAGCAACCCAACATAACCCATCCAAGTGGGGACTCCAAATTCTCCAAGTCTCCACATTTCTGGTGGGACTCTTGCGCATATCGTTCCTCACCATCCTGGCCAGATGATTTGCCGCATTTCCCTCGTCAGTTTTGGAGCCCAGCAGGGCATGGTTTGTTGATGGTCCGTCAACGAACACTAACCATGGGATTATCAATGATTGAATGCCTTGATTTCGGAGCTGAGTGATGCTAAAGAGTGGCAACCATAAACTAACCTTGGCTATTATTGTGAAGTTTCACGCTTGGTGACTTCAGAGTTGGGCAACGGTTGGGTGCTTCCACAGATAGGGATGTTCCAGGGTCAGATCGAGTCCATTCTCAACTGCAGTTGTCAAGCCACGTGGCGTACAACGTGCCTTTTTGCTGCTGCTAGCCAATAATTCATTGAACACCATTGAGCAAGGCCCCAAGAACGACTGTTGACCATCTTTGCATATTATATAGTTCATAGTCCATTGTTAGTGATGTACTGATGCTGTTGACTATGAGGTATGGTTCCAAGAGTGACTGTCAATCAATTCAAACATCAGTCCTATGATGGATGCACCATCTTGGAACTGATGTGAATAATGAGCATTTACCAATAGTGCTATCCCTGAACATTGGAGTTGCTGTTTGTACTAATGGATTAATGCTCACCATTGGAATAGCATTGATAAATGTCAGTTATGATTGGGAAATATTGGAATAGCACCCCTCATCATTAGTTTTGTTGGTTATCATCCTCCATTATTGGTTGGTTGATATTGACTCATGGCCAAATATTGGAATAGCATTAACATATTTCAACATAGCATTTGATTTCCACGTTCAATGCTCACCTCTCTGCGGTCAGTTACACCCGATCATCGGCGGAAGGGTAACACAGACTGGATCACTGTCGTCCCTCAAGGATCATCGCTAGAGGCCACCAAATACTTCGCACATTCCCGGTGATTGTACATGATTTTCCCTTATGAATAACCACTATACAGCCATTCATCGACCATTCATTCATGTGTTTGTGATATAGTTGGTACTTAAGTAGTAAAAACCCAATAATACACGTGGTAGTAGTTGCTGATTGTCCATGATCGTTAGTCATTCGTTCTCACAGTGGGATCATCGCCAGGATTATCCAGCTCCCCATGTTGAAGACTCAAACTATGTGTTAATCTATCTCTGTATCTGCCTACGGCTCATCTACTGTAAGCATATATGCATATATATATATATATACATATGTCTATACATGTACAAACATGATTATGCAGTATAAACGTATACTTGTGCAAACTTTAGAATCAAGTATACTATATTATCTTATATTGTATTCCCCCATCTATGTACATTACAATATGCAGGCACATAGGGACACATTTTGTTGTTGTGGTTCCCCGCCAAGCATAATATGCATAGAGGCGGTAGAGCATGTCACTGCCCCAACAGCAACAAGACCTGGGTTTGGTGCACCTTTCCGGCCACCTTTGCTGACCAAGCGGCTTCATAAAGGCATTGTGCTTGGAGTTGTGGAAGGCATAAGTGCCACCCACCAATTCAGACTGCGCAGCGGCGCTGATGAGGCTGATGAGCAGAACCATGCAGGTATCAATGATTGCTACTTAGGATAGCATCCATGACCATCATAGATCATTGTTGTTCTATTCTAAACATATCTATTGAAAAACAACAAGAAGAACAACAACCAGGACAACCATAATAGAAGTTGAACGCCGCAATTTGAGCGCCCCTTTCCGTGTTAATGTCGGCGCGCGCTGGTTCATCCATCCGAGCCTACCCCCCCAGTGATGTTTGGATGAACCTCTTACAATTTGAGGCGGTGAGTTTCAGTGCAAGGAAGTTACCAATCCAAATCAATGGACAATCCGAGTTGAACCCAAAATGGTCAGCCACAAGGCTGTGGCTAAACCCCCCATTCTCAAGCAAGGCTTCTTGGGACAAAAGGCGACGGAGATTATCACTTGGTCGCAGTACCAAATTACAATCTTGATTCCAGGATGTGCGAGTGTAGAGGCTATGTGTACATAGAGAATACAAAGGCTATATGATCTATATGTTGGTTTCTCAAAATAGGGGGGTCCCTAAACCAGCCATCATTAATCATCTATCATTTATAGAAATAAGCCAACCATTTGGGGTCCCCTATTTTAAGAAACACCATATATTTTGGCCGGCCGCGTGCCAGGTGGAAGATGGTTCGGCATCGGCTGACTGGTTGAGGCTGGCTGTTCCCCGAGTAACCAACAGCCACCGGTTGCCAAGAATCTCGCAGGGTGTGATGAGCTATACAGAGCGTACCCCCGAATCAAAGCCGTTGACCCGCGCCACCAAAACAACCCGACCAGCTACCGCCTCAAAGGGAGCTGAACCCCCAACCAGTGATGCTTCCATGACGGTTAGGAATGTTTGGGTCAGGGACAAACCATGACAAAGCTTGCAACCAGCTGATCGCTGGTGTGATGAGTCCAATGGTGTAGCCCCATATGCCATGTTTCACCATGTTTCTCAATGTTTCATCATGTTTCTCAATGCTTGTTTCACCATGTTTCTCCATGTTTCTCCTTTCCCATCTTGGTTTGCCTATCTCACCATTTCGGGGTTGGGGGGCCAGCTCATCTGCAGCAACCAGACCCGAGCGCCGCACCCTGCAGCCCCCAGAATAGTATGGGTGGCCTCGGCCAACGGAGTGCTTGCCACCAAAGGTTTGCTGCTGCTTTGTTAGCCCAGCAGGTACAATGTCGGGGTGATATATGACCAAGATGCGTATGGTAGTTTTGCCATTTGCTAGCTATCATACACCCTCAACTCTGATGAAGCACTCATCAAACATGGTTGACCACTCCAAACCAATATCAACCATTGCTAATCGTAAATGAACCGTCACGAATCATGAGTTTCCGTGATTGACCAACATTGCAAAAAACATCATTGCCAATAGACAAGAGCTATTATGAAAGCATCATCAAACAATCATGCACCGTTGTTGTTTGGTGGGGTTTACCCGCAGTGGTTTGTGGTTTCAACCCCAATGACAAATATGCATTAATCGACCAAGCATCCCCTATTTCAGAGAACATCAAAAAGTCCATCAAACACGAAGCAGTAGTTGTTCACGATTGCTGTTGAAACCGCCGGATTCAACTGAGTGGATGGTCCAACAATTGATTTTGGCTGACTTGATCTGGGAAAACCTGCTGAGGTGGGTGTCTATTTGGCTGTTTCTCAAAGTAGGCGTACCCCTAAATCATCCAAAAATAACTACTCCTCCTCTTGCGGACCCGGCGCCCAGTTCTATCCAAAAAAATCATTTACAACTAAACAGCTATAATGTTATAACCAAAATGTAAAATTTGTGGTACCCGGTTCTTCATGTCCTCTTTTCCCACGGAAGAGATGGTCTGTCTTCGCCTTTCAGGCTTGCGTATGCAGGTTTCACGCCTAAAGGTTTCACACATCAACTATTAAGCACAAGTCTATTGTATAGATAGTTGGCTATTGATATCAGTGACAAATACTTCATATCGTCAACATCAATATGTACTCAGAATTGCCAAGCAACGATGACCAATTGTCATGATTTACGACAATTGACATGTTGTGACTTAGACCATAATCGCATCTTTTTACCCTCGTCATCGTCATCATCATATCATCATCGTCCTCGTCATCGTGAGCGTCAGCGTCATCGTCATCATCACCATCATCATCATCACCAATGATTCCTCAACGTGATTGATCCTTCTTAACCAACCAATCACCACTACTGATCTCCGTGCAACTTCAGTACTGGCATTGCGGCAGCCAAGGTGCTTGTAGTGGCGGTGATTCCTCCAAAGTATCCTCAGCTTCGCCATTGATGGCGAAACATCATCGAAACTCGTTGAGACGGGTGAATCATGAAGCATGGTTGATAATGGTTCATAAATGATCATGAATCATAATGGTCAAGAGTTGTTGTGGATGATGCTGGCGGATAATGCTTGATGTTCGTGCTTGGAGTTGATAATGACTAATGACGCTTTGCTTCTTCATAATATAGAATGACGAGAAATTCCAAAAACTGTTTAATGATTGGGAACAACAACCCACAATCAGCAGCAACAAGTTCCATCCATGGATTATGATTAATCACAATCCATGCTTGGTGAGTTTAGGTATTTTCTAATAAAGATTGAAACGACCTGGATGCCATCACCCACTATGGACTACTATTATATAACCACTGTCAACCATGAAGTTAAGCATTCATGGTCAACCAGTATCAGCCATCATCAACGAGAGTTCATGCAAACCACCAACGACATCTTATTCAAAGCCTTTGTGGGGTAGCCCTTATGATCTCAGTCATCAACAATAAGGAGTCGTTGCCAGAGTCAATCCATCTTCATTAGTGGGATGTCCCGAAATGCTAAACCATCACGTGCAGTTTTGATGCTCAGAGGTAGCAGTAAAACACCTTCACCCTCAGGCACGTTCACCCCCAGGTATAGCGTCTCCCAGGGAAAAAAACTGGCGGAATGTCGATAACCTGCAGCAACAACTTCTAGCGCTTTCAGTGGGTCGTTGTTTGATGAGGTTGTGCTTTTTGCATAAATTGCCTCCTGACTTTGACAACGCCACTGTTTGGGATCAACACAAACAGCGCCAGCGAACGCTTTTTGCTGCGGCCTCTTCGGGCCGCTGGTTCTAGTGGAGGCAGAGGAGATTGACACAAATCCCCCACCATACAGTTGCAGGCGCAACCACGATGTATCCCAACAACTGAATGATTTCCCTACTCAACGCGGAAATTACTGGAGGTACCCACTTATTGACCCACTTCCGTAGAGCCCGATGCTGCGGATGCTCCAGTTATGTTGGATTCCAAAAGTAAATCGGACTTGGACTGGTACTTTTTGTTTTTTCTCCGTCCTCCAGAAGAGGCCATTAAGAATATTTAATAGTATGAAGCATCACATGTCAAGATCAGTCACTACCAACCCTGGTGATTTCCAGCTTGTAAACCATTCACCAGCTCCGACTTCCCAGCTGATGAATCCTTGACCGTTGGGACACCGATCCAGTGCTGATGCCCAGAAACCTTTCCAGCACTTGCAGCCACTTGCCACCTTGGGCCGTCGGCGTTCCAGGCTCGACTGAATGGTTGGTCAATCAAGTTTAACTATGCTTCTATAATCATGGTTAGTTGGTTGGTTGCCTGGTTGGTAGGTGGGTTGGTTGGTTGCTTGGTATTAACCCATCATCATAGGGATGTACCATTCGTTGCTTGGGTTTGTGAAGTGCTCCCCCGCTTTTCAGTGCTTTTCCTGTGCATTCGCACCTGTTCCGGGAAACCCACAGCACCATCCATTCAGCATTTGCACTAGCCATCATTGATCATTTACGTATCACTCATCGTTGCCCAGCTCTGGGCACAATTACAACTCATATGCATGCCTGTCCATGAACGGTACTCCAAAACTACTCCATGCTCTTGCGATCTCGATTTATTTGGAGT
The DNA here is from genome assembly GCA_009767595.1 of Symbiodinium kawagutii. Taxonomy (NCBI): domain Eukaryota; class Dinophyceae; order Suessiales; family Symbiodiniaceae; genus Symbiodinium; species Symbiodinium kawagutii. The sequence goes on from VSDK01000008.1 coordinate 141,157, forward strand.
GCCAGCCATTGAAATATTATGATATCCTGGTATCCCTGTCTGTATGTTGGCAGCTCATGTCAGGTTTGCACTTCATCTGACCCTGGCTGTGTGGAACTGCACACAGAATGGTCCTGCTGTTGAGAACGTGATCCATCTTGAATATTGGTAGTGAAATGTAGTGAATGTGTGCGCATTCTTCAATAATTAGCTCACTGAACAATGGTGAGATCAATGGCGTGTCTATAAACATGACGCACGTCGTGCAAAACTGCTATGTCGTACCACATCAAAATGTCAGGCTGAGCGCAACCCCTATCCCCACTCCGCCAAGGCACTGTGCTTCCCTCCGTCCATGCAGGGCAGCCGACCGCGTGGCACTTGTGGTGCTTCAGGTAGTAGCCAGCATTGCAGGAGTTGCATTGGTTGTCGAACTGCAGCAGGCATAACTGGATACTTCAAAATGGTGAGTTGGGATGGGGAACCGGCATGAATTTCATCGTCTCACTCAACAGCCCCAAAGAGAAGCTGTAAACGTTCGTGGCAAACAAAGGTAGACATGACGCGTGTATCATCCCACAATAGAGAGGCTTACCGCTGATGCCGGCATACAAAACCATCGTAGCATGCTTGGGATATGTTGGGTTCCCATAGAAGGGTTGCAATGTCACCTGGATCGATGATAGGACCCTTTTTCCATCTAGAAATGAGCATTCTTAGTCAGGGTTGAAGACACTGGCCTTAGGATACATGAATGCAAACAATGGGGTGGAATTGACTGATACCAAAGTTAGTGGTTCCCCTCCAGAATCAGGTGCTGGTGATGTGCCTATCCGTAGACGTGTATACAGATAGAATCAGGATCATTGGCAACACCACAGTGATTCATTACATCATGATCAATCGCTAACATCATCATTGTAATCATCACTTACATCATTATCAGCTACATCATCACCAGCATCATGATCCACCATGCCTGTTGCTAGCTGTTTTCCCGTTCTTGTTGGCTGTTGAGTTCTTTCAAGCACCATAAACCAAACACCATCAATCATCAATCAATGGCCTCTGGTTTCCCATCAACAAACAACATACCTTTGCTGGAAAAAAAGCATGCACAGCAGAATAAAGACTGCGGTTTACAAAGGGGAGGCATCTTCCAGGGCACCATTTTTCTGCTTCGTGTTGCTTTACAGAGGTAGCTGGTAGCTCATGCAGTGACTGACCAATGAGCAGTCCAGTGACCTTCATGCAGCTACTGCTGGTGCAGTAGCTGCGGTTAGTGACCCAGCTGGATGTCACCAGCGGTGACTGCCACGCTGCCGCTGCCCCTGCAATCGACGCCAAGGTGCCGCGCGCTTGCCCGGGGCGGGGCAGCTGCGGCAGTGGGCTCCGCCGCCGGTTTTGCAGAAGAAGATCTGACGCGGAAGACGTTGTGCCGGTGACGTTTACAGTAGGTGTAGGGTAGGTTTAAGATAGGTTTAGGGTAGGTTTAGGGTAGGTTAGGGTAGGTCTAGGGTAGTTCATGGTGAACAACTGGTGGTTCAGAGTGGTCAATAGTAGTTAATATTGATCAATAATGGCGGTTAAAGCTCTGTTGGTGGGTAATGACGACATGAATCACTAATCACTATGGTGAATGATGGCTGGATGACGGTGGGATGACGGTGGGATGATGGTGGGATGATGGTGGGATGATGGTGGAATGATGGGGGGATCTGAGCGACGAAAACAAGCTGATGACTATGGTTAATGGTGGACGATGTTGGCTAATGATTATAGTGTATGATGCAGTAAATGATGGTTGGATTGGATGGCTGTCTACCATGGTTGAGAGTTGGGTGATGTCCACGGTGAATGGTGGTTGGATGATGGTTGGATTGGATGGTTGTGAATTTAGGTAAATAAAATATGATGGCTGCATTGGATGGTGATTAGTAGTTAATGGTAAATAGTGATCGGTATTAGGACTAATAGTTGTTAACTATGCTTAATGATGAATTGCCTATTGATGATGGCTATTTATCAAGTGATGGCTCATAGTTATGAATCAAGTGACCATGGTTGATATTTCCTAGTCACCGGTCGTGACCAGTAATCAATCAAAATGAGTACTGGATTCTTAATGATGGTTACGAATCAAGTGAGAATCGGATGGCTGGACGGTCACAAATTATTAGTGGTGATTATAGAGTGGTTAATCTAATCACTATCGACATCTACAGGCTGTGGTTGGGTTCGATCAGTACATTGTTGACAATGGTGGTGATTCACAATGGTCGATGGCTAATTGTGCTCAATGATGGCTCGATGATGGCTCACAAATGGCTTAATGATGGCTCAATGATGGCTCAATGATGGCTAATGATGGTTGCGCAACGGTCTCTGCAGCCACCCCCCAGCCAAGGCGAAAGGGCGACTGGTCAATATAATTTCATGGTTGATGATGATGAATCTAATGATGATAATCACAGTAATGATGGCTATGTTAGCTAATACCTATGGTGTATGTCGCTTATAGCTACTGGTTGATGATGGTTCATAATGGTCAATAATGAATTGCTGATCACGGCAAACAGTAGTTAGAATGAAAGCTGTCGTAATCCGCTGCAATGAACGCAATGACCAACTCTGGTTGTCAAAGAGGGCTGCATAGTGATCATGGTCCACAATTGCTAGCAATGATGCAGAATAATAGACAACAACTATCAATGAAAGGGTCAGTAGTAGGAACATAGTCAATGGTTGATATTGGTTGCGAATCCGTGCTGAAAACTACAGTGAAAAAAGATATATCATGGTTGATAATGATTATGAACCATAACCAAATATGATCTAGCTAATAATAGGCAGGGATGGTTAACAACTATGATTCATAGTCAATAGGAATAGTTCATTCATAACGCACTACAGTCTTTGGCAACGACCAACCCAGATTAATGACGGCAAAAACGAAAAAAAAAAACGAAAAAAAAAATGTTAACAGGATTGGTTCAGTGGTTCGAGGTTATTGATGATTTATAATTTATAGTAACGGTTCTGGATGGTAGTTGCACAATGGTTTTGCTTCTCTGGCCTTGACGATGGTGAAGATCTGATCGTACCAGTTGTGTGGCAATTTGTCTCCATCCTTAGCGGGGCATGGCATTGTCAGGAGCTTGGCTAGTGGTTAAAAGTGGCGAATCAATATAACAGTGGTTAATGGATTTCAGTTGGTATGGTACGGATATTGTCAAGTGTTTCGCCACTGAGGTCCAAGGGGAACGGGGAAGGCATTCTCATGTATCGGTATGGCTCGAAAGAGGTGGGCCAGAGTGGCCACCAACATGATCATGTCTAGTCTAGTGGTGAGCCAGCGAATTTTTTAGGTCACAACGGTTTCTGAACTCGAATTGTGGTTTGTGACCGGGGATGCTTGTGGGATACCAACCACTGACATACGACGCATATGTGGAGAACGCCTGTGGCCTATGGCCACTGATCACATCTGTCAATGCTTCCTTTGCTCGACTCCAAAATGCAGTTTGATCCCCCAAGCCCTCTCACAGTTTCTTGAAACGAAATACATGAATGTACATGAATTATTGATCTCTTGGAACAGATCAAGGGATCAGCTCAAGAATTCCCAAAAATTGAACCACCAAACTCCAGCAAATCTATGCGAATGTCCAGCTCACCATAGTGCCACCGCGCCCTGCAGTTACTACCCAGAGATGGTTGGTCCATTGGTCATGTTTCAGCGGACAACATAGGGAAAAAATGATGACTACACAATGGCGTAGTAGAAACATCCGTGTTGCTTGTGGTTGCGAAAGTGGTTGCTTACTGTTGCTTGTGACCGGATTTCGAATGAATCAGTTTTGAAAACGGCCTTTGGGCCAGTACCTATTCGTCCTATTCCGGGGCTGACTGAGATGATTGTTTTATCACCGAGGGTTCGGCCCTTTGCTGCCAGCGTGTATCGCCCCAAATGCAGCCACTGATTACTTCCAAATTCCCAATTGGTGAATGTTTGTATCATGACCAATGGCTTCCAATGGTTTCCCAATGAAATCCGCTAGCCAATTTCAGCGGACCGTCAGGGGGAGCATCACCTGCCCCACCAAACAACCAGCCAAGCCATCACCAGACACGGCGCAACCCATCACGGCCACCAAGAAACCTTCTCTATGGGATACACGTTACCATGTGTGTGAAGTCCCAAAAAGCCTGAGACCGTTAAGGCATCAGGTTGGATGGGTCGGTGAGGTTGACGGATGTTCGCGCCCATCGTTCTGACAAGTAAACATACAATTCCCAAATGATTTACACCGAAAACGGTAAATCATCTGAGTGATAGCCATGATTGCAAAATGTGATGCTTTGACGCAGGCCGCTCGGTTGCAATCATTTGCGACTGTCAGCCGGGGTTTGGCAAAAAATGCTGCCATACCACGACTGAATTGAGTGCAACGTTGGTTCCGATTCTGAGTCCATTACATGATAAAAACGTCGGGGTCTGCTTGAATAAGCTTAGTCAATGGCCGGTTGATGGTTAACAATGGATAAGTGGAAAAAACAACTATGTGGAACCAGCATGACATGGGTCATGTGGAACCAATCATCTTTAGTCCTATGAACGAAGGACCAGTGCCAATTATCGCAAAAACAAATTACTTTACTTCGAGTGATCCCCACCATGACATTTCAAATCCACCTGTTGATCTGCCACACTTTTGTCTGCAGCTTTTGTCACGCGACTTTTGCGCAGTTAGCTGCACCGACCACTGGGTTCACCTGGCACACAGCATATCAACATGTCAAGCGGTAATCTGACGTACACTCAAGAACTCTCAAAAGGATTGCTTAAACATGCCCAAACATGGCGGTGAACCACCTGAGCCAAGAAGGAGGTTTGCGTAAACATGCCCAAACATGGCAATGAACCACCTGTGCCAAAGCATTGGCTTCGCCTGGCAATTCATTGCGCATGACCATTTTTCAATCAAGTTATAAACATGTCAGTGGGCCATGCAAAATAAGCTCTAGAGCTCTCAACAGGTTTGCTTAAACATGCCTAAACATGTCAGGAAACCGCCTGTCAAACATGTTTGCGCAACCATGCCAGTTTTACTTCACGAGACTTGTGGCAAAGCACCGTGCCAAAATGTTTGCAATCCATCATACCTCCACCAGACCTCTTCAGTCACAAACCGATTTGGTCCCACTGGCAGAGCACTGTATCACGACGTATGCAATGCATCATAGGCAGGCCACGACTGCAGCCGCTGAAGCGTCGAAGCAGCTTTGGCTTCAGTTCTCGCAAGTAGGCAGGAGGGCCTCTGCGTAAAAGATCTTCTACTTGCTCCGTGAACCCCAACAAGATGAGGTTTTGCAGTTTACGGGCACGTGTCAGCATGACATAGATGGCCAGCCACCAGTCAGCATCCTCTAGCCCACCAGCACGCCGCAAATCAACCAGCACACCTCCGTCCAAGGTCAAACCCTGCGCGCTGTAAGCAGTACGCAGCATGCCATGCAAAAGAGGAAATTGCCAGCGAATCACTTCAATTTTCTCGGTGTCCTCGCCTACCTTCAAATCAATTTTGAACTCTGCATGCACCAACTCGACAAAGAACAATCTCTTTGCGTCATTCGCGTGTTCCTCCAGATTCTGAAACTTTTCTTCCCACATCTGCAACAGAGCATCTTCCATGGGCGAATTCTTTCCTTTAAGTAATTTCACCCAAATGCCTCTGGCCATGTATTCCGGAACAAAATGACAGAATCCAGGTTCACGACGGTCAAGGCGCTTCTGATCTTCATGGTGCAAATCCACTTTC